>ML778793.1:823118-839395 GCA_009831015.1 Picea engelmannii
GTGCAAGGAGTGTGCAGGCTGAGTGAAGTCTCAGTGTTTGCAAACTAAGTGAAGTAGTGGAAATATTTCTATTGAGGGTGCATAGAGTTGGAGAATTCAATACCTGGAAGTATTCAAGAATTGTAGCAAGGAGTGCATGCAGGAGTCTTCTTGAAGACTCGAGTCATGGAGAAAGATCAGGAGGTTTAGTACCTTGAATCATTCAGAGAGAAGGCATAGCGATATCATTCCGTGGCTAGACGTTTTGCGAAGGATCATATTTTTCATTTTGTAGAAATCACCAAGGAGGAAATTGATGGTTAGAGTTCTCCGTGGAGAATTCACGAGGTCCCGGAAGCCGTCAGATCTCATAGAGGAGAAAGAAGGTTAGGGTGTGTGTTTTATAAGTGTAAATCTTGGGAGAATAGATCCGTAGGATCTGGGCCAACAAGGTCATCAGATCACTCACATATTTTGCATCTCAGGGTTTCGGGAGGTGAAGAGTCGAAAATTTTGTAGCGAGATTCGTGAAATCGCAAAAGGCGAAGTCCCAAAATAGCGAAGGAATCTGAGTCATTTTCTAGAAGGAGGACACATGTCGCGAGATCAACCGTATCGGGGATTTGGACATTGGAGGTATGAAAGGCAAGACCTTTGAATTTGCAAGTGGTGAAGTCATGAGAAAATCACAATCGTCTGTTAAGAGGAGGATAAGTGGCAGAGATCCAAAGATCTTGCAAACTTGGAGGTTCGCAAGGTGAGAGCCCAAGGATTGAGCACTCCAAGTCGTGAGAAGAGAGGTTGCAAAGTAATCTAAGCCATCCATCGGAGGAGGACAGGTGGTAGAGATCAACGGATCTTGCGAACTTAGAGGTTCACCGAGTGAGAGCCAAAAATTTGGGTGCTCGAAGTGGCGAGAAGAGAAGCAGCGAAGTGTCAAGGTTGCACATAAGAGACACGTGGCAGAACCACATGGTGGGCCCGGGAAATAATCAGCCAGACACACGTCACACTTTTGGAGGAATCAACACCCCATTGACCTCTCGCATCTCAGGGACTCGGGAGATAAGGGAATGAAATATCGAGCCTTCGACTCATGAAGTCGCGAGTAGCGAGTACGAGAGGAGAAAAGTCAAATCTCGCCTCTCTGGGTTTCGGGAAAGAAGGTGCCAAAGGTTGAACCTTTGAACTCACGAAGGTGCGAGAGGTGAAAGGTGCTAGTACTTAGCCTAGCCAGTGGTCACACAAGGAGGGCACTGAAAAAGGGAGAGTTGTACCCATTTTGCGATCTCGGGTATTATGAGATCGCAGAGGAAGAGTCATAAGTCACAACTCGTGAACTCGCGAAATCGCGAGCCACGAAAAAGAACCTGTGGACCGATTTGAAAGAGGATTCCAGTAGAGAATTTGAGAGAGAGCCAACCCGGCTCGAAGGGAATATAGAACGATCCTGTGAGCGGATATCGGCCCGAGGGCTGATAGGTCTATGTCAAATTGGTATCATAGCATAGGAATATTTCTTTTCTTTCTGTAGTAGGGAAAAGGAAGATTCACCATGTCGTCGAGAAGAAGAGACAGACAAACGTCTGATCCACCGGAGGATAGGGAAATGTTGAGAACAAGGGGTAGGCAGATTCCTAACCCAGCCATGGAGAGAGAGATGCGTGACCTACGTGCCAGACTTGAGGACATGGAGATAGCACAGAGGTGCACAGTCGGTGTTGGGGATCTTAGTGATTCTGAAAGTGAAAATGAGGTCAAACATGAAGGAGAAGAAGTCATAGCAAAAGATGCACAAATGAACGCTTGATTAGGGTTGTTGCAAGAATGGGTGCTAAGGAAAAAATGGACATTCCAGTATATGAAGGAAACCTGGATGTTAAAGAGCTTCTAGACTGGATTAGAACTTTGGACACATATTTTGACTATGAAGATATCGAGGAAGAAAAAAAGGTCAAACATGCTATCATAAGAATGAAAGGACATGCAGCATTGTGGTGGGATGAGCTACAAGCTGACAGACGCTGCAAAGGCATGCAGAAAATCAAGAGTTGGGATAGGATGATCGCGAAGATGAAGGAAAAATTCATTCCCAAGGATTACCAGATTACTCTATTTCAGAGAATGCAAAATTTGAGACAGAAGCTGATGACATTGAAGGAGTACACTGAAGAATTCTACAGGTTGAACATCAGGGTAGGTCATCGTGAAAGTGATGATGAAAAGGTTTCCAGGTACATGAATGATCTGAGATACAACATTCAGGATGAGATGATCATTATGACCATCCAAATGGTGGAAGATGCTTATCATATGGCTCTAAAAGATGAAGAGAAGATGAGCCGAAAACAAGGTCAAAGTGGCCGAGGCAAAAGTCATCCCAGAGGCAAATCAGTTGCCCAGGATAGAAATCAGAAACCAAGGGAAGACTGGAAGAAACCTCAAACTCAGAATGAGAGAGGTGGAAATTCACAGAGAGGGAAACATACCAAATAGAGAGGTTAGTATGCTGATGAAAACATTTTTCCTCGTACCAGAGGTAGAGGAAGAGGAAGAGTTGGAGTGATAAAATGATTCATGTGTGGAAAGAATGGAAACAAATCTTATGAGTGTCTAGACAAAAAGAAAGAAGGTGGTGAGACTCACATTGCCGAAGCACAAAGATGGAATGTTGAGGTAGAAGATGCTGAAGGTAGAAGATCACTGATGATGCGAAAAGTTCTCTTAACGCGAGAGAAGGAGGTGGAGAATCCAGTGCAAAGAAACGGTCTTTTTTGGACTACTTGCAAGACCAAAGACAGGGTATGCAAGGTCATTGTGGATAGTGGTAGCACAGATAATCTCATTTCTACGGAGATGGTAGAAAATCTGGAGCTGGAGACGATTGAACATCCAAGTCCATACAGGGTTTCATGGCTACAAAAAGGACATCAGGTAAATGTCACTAAATAATGTTTAGTTGAGTTTAAAATAGGAGGGTATAAAGATGAAATACTTTGTGATGTTATTCCCATGGATGTTTGTCATCTATTGCTAGGTAGACAGTGGAAATATGACAAAAATGTGATTCATGATGGGAGAAAGAACACATACACCCTAGAGAAAAATGGGAGAACTCACATGTTTCTTCCAATCAAATATAAAGAGGTGAAACCTGAAGTAAGAAACACTATACTTCTCATGAGTGGGAAGGAAATTCTTACAGAGGTCAAGAAGAAGGAAGATCCACAATTCATTGTGGTCAGGAAGTCTAAAATTGTTTTGACTAGTACAAGGGTAGATGATTTACCAGAAAAGGTTCAGAAACTGTTGGAAGAGTTTGTTGACATAGTAGTGGACAAACTACCTCATTCGTTGCCACCGATCAGAAGTGTGAGTCATCATATTGATCTCATACCTGGAGCTAGTTTACCAAACAAAGAAACATACAGATTAACGCCGCAGGAGAATGAAGAGGTCAAAAGAAAAGTCCAGGATTTGTTGGACAAAGGTTTGGTCAGAGAAAGCTTGAGTCTGTGTGTTGTTGCGAAAATACTCAGTCCAAAGAAAGATGGAGGCTAGAGTATGTGTACTGACTCGAGGGAAATTAACAAGATAACCATCAGGTATAGATTTCCATTGCCAAGAATGGATGATTTGATGGATTGCTTTAGTGGGGCCAAAGTTTTTTCGAAGATTGATTTGAAAAGTGGATATCATCAAATTCGTATGAGAGAAGGTGATGAATGGAAGATAGCCTTCAAGACTAATGAAGGGTTGTATGAATGGCTTGTTATGCCATTTGGCTTAACAAACGCGCCAAGTACCTTCATGAGGTTGATGAATGAAGTCATGAAGGATTTCATCAGAAAATTTGTCATTGTGTATCTTGATGACATAATGATTTTTAGTAAAATAGAGGCAGAGCATCTGAAACATTTGGATACAGTGATGAAAAGGCTACAGCAAGAGAAGCTACTGATAAATATGAAGAAATCCTCATTCATGAAGACATAGCTCATTTATTTGGGGTTTGTTATTTCTATAGATGAGTTGAGGATGGATCCAGATAAGGTGGAGGTTATTAAGAATTGGCCATCGCCAAGGAATATATTTGAGGTGAGAAGTTTTCATGGATTGCCTAGTTTCTACCAGAAGTTCATTAGGAATTTTAGTGGAATTAGTGCACCGATGATGGACACAGTGAAGAAGAGACACAAGTCTTTTCAATGGAAAGAAGAGGATGAGAAAAGCTTAAATTTTTTGAAGAAGAAAATCACGGAACAACCAATTTTGGTGTTGCCAGATTTTAAAAAGACATTTCAGGTAAAATGTTATGCAAGTGGATTTGCAATAGGGGCAGTTTTGAGCCAAGAATACAAGCCGACAACATACTTCAGTGAGAAGTTGAACGAAGTGAAAGTGAAGTACTCCACATATGACAAGAAGTTCTATGCTATTATTCAGGCATTGAAGAAGTGGAGACATTATTTGATTCCGAAGGAGTTTGTCTTATACAGTGACAATCATGCTTTTCAATTTGTGACTCAATAGGAGAAGTTGAATCAAAGACATGTTAAATGGGTTGAATACATGCAGAACTTTACTTTTGTAATTAAGCATATTTTTGGAAATGCTAACAAAGTTGTTGATGCTTTGAGCAGGAAATGTTTTGCTATTGCAGGAGTTTAGAGTCAAAACATTAGGTTTTGATGATCTCAGGGACATGTACAGAGATGATCCAAATTTTAAAGAGGCATATGAAGCAGCTGAGAATCCAATTCTCAGGGACATGAGTCAATGGACAAAATACATGATCTAGGAAGGATTATTGTTTAAGGGTAATCAACTATGTATTCCAAAATGCTCCATGAGGGAGAATTTGCTAAAGGAGAAACAAAGTGGAGAATTGGCTGGGCATTTCGGTCATGAAAAGACATTATCAAAGTTAAATGAGTCATATTTTTGGCCAGGAATGAGAGCAGATGTCAAAAGATTCGTGGACAGATGAAAAATTTGTCAGCATTCAAAATGGAAGAGATAAAATGCAAGCTTTTATCAACCGTTACCCATACCTGACAGGCCATGGGATGCAGTTAGCATGGACTTCATATTGGGGCTTTCGAGAACACAAAGAGGGTTTTACTCGATCTTTGTAGTGGTAAACAAGTTTTCTAAGATGGAACACTTCATACCATGTCAAAAAACCAGTGACGCAACTCACATTGCGAATCTATTTTTCAAAGAGGTCATTCGACTTCACGGCTTACCAAGGAGCATAGTTTCGGATCGAGACACCAAGTTCATGGGACACTTCTGGAGGAACTTATGGAAAAAGATGGGAACAAACTTGTCGTTCAATTCAGCTTATCATCCTCAGATGGATGGACAGACAGAAGTTGTGAACAAAATTTTGGGAGACTTGTTGAGGAGCTTGGTAACAGAACACCATAGTCAATGGGATAATATTCTGCCACAGGCAGAATTTGCTTATAATGATTCAATAAATAGAATCACAAGACAGAGTCCATTCAATATTCTTTATGGGATACATCCAAGAGGAGTATCTGAATTGAGGGATTCAGAAAAGAATGCAACTAGGAGTGCTAGTGCAGAAGAGTTTGCAGAAGTGATGAAGTAACTTCACATCCAGGTGAAGGAGCAATTGCAGAACTTGAGAAAAGAGTATAAGCGCAGAGCATATCAACACAGCAAACAACCTCAATTTGAGGTTGGTGATTTGATTCTATCACATATGAGAAAGGAAAGGTTTCCAAAGGGGACATATAACAAATTGAAGATGAAGAAGATCAGACCATGTAAGGTATTGAATAAATTTGGGGCAAATGCTTATGAGATTGAATTACCCGATGGGATCGGAATTTCTCCGATATTCAATGTCTCATATTTGTACCCTTACAAAGAGGAGGGAGCAGGAACAGACAATGAAGAACCAGAAGTTCAGTGGACTAAACAGATGCCAGTTGCAGAGAAGTCATAGATGGAAATCATATTGGACAAAAGGGTTAGGAAGAAGACTAGAAGAAAGGAATACTTTGAATACTTGGTCAAGTGGAAGGGACATCTAGTTGAAGATGCCAGATGGGATAATGAAGAAGAGATCCATAAGTATGGGCAGACCATGTGAGAGCTCATGGACAGGATCTCATGAAAATTTTCAAGCGAGGGAGTATGATGCAGGAGAATTGCCAACGTCAAGCAAGCATGGGGCACATACCAACACATTTTGGGCACATGATGAATTGCTTAAAATATTTTGAAGTTCAATGCACAAAACATTAATGAAACAATTAAGAAAAGAGCGTACTCTTTGATTGTAAACAGACCGTGAGCATCCTTCTCTTGTCTGTAGTAGGTGAAGGAATTTATGTTAGTTATTGTAAGTAAATAGCTTTAATTTCCTATATTTGACAGTTTTAGGAGCTAGAGGGAAAATGGATATAGACACCCTCACTTGTATCTTTGTCAGATGAACGTTATGAGAAGAGAGCATAGGAGAGAACAAGAAGAGAGCTGTGTAGAAGATACCATGTATAGAAGTTCTAAAATTAATATATGAAGCTTGATTCAGACTCATGGTGTTCAACTACTTTATGTGTATGCATGCTTGAATGTTATGTTTATACTTGTTTACTCTCTGTTATGCATTTTCTTTTATGCGTGAATGTATGATTTAACATTTAATGTCTAAAATATGAAGAGAGGGAGAGTAAGGAATGAGTTTCAGTTGTTTCTCTATCTGAGCAAGAGTTTTCCTGCAAGGAGTGCAGTGAAATCATCTACAAGGTGTGTGTTGACAGAGGTCAGAGTTCGTCTCTGCAAGCTCAGGAGAGATATCATTTGTTCTCATTCTCAAGTAAGTGCAAGTTAAGAATAGGAGACGTGCAAGGAGTGTGCAGGCCGAGTGAAGTATCAGTGCTTGCAAACTGAGCAAAGTAGTGGAAAGATTGTTATTGCAGAGGATGCACAGAGTCAGAGAATTCAATACTTGGAAGTATTCAAGAATTGCCGCAAGGAGTGCGTGTGGGAGTCTTCTTTAAGACTCGAGTCGTGGAGAAATATCAGGAGGTTTAGTACCTTGAAGTGTCAGAGAGAAGGCGCAACGATATTGTTTCATGGGTGGACGTTTTGTGAAGGATCATTTTGTTCATTTCGCAGAAATCACCAAGGAGGAAATTGACAGTCGGAGTTCTCCGTGGAGAATTCACGTGGTCCCAGAAGCCGTTAGATCTTACAGAGGAGAAAGAAGGTTAGGGTGTGTGTTTTCTAAGTGTAAATATTGGGAGAATAGAGTTGTAGGATCTAGGCCAAAAGGGTCGTCAGATCACTCACATATTTCACATCTTGGGGTTTTGAGAGATGAAGAGTCGAAACTTTTGTAGAGAGATTTGCGAAATTGCAAAAGGCGAAGTCCCAAAATAGAGAAGGAATCATAGCCATTTGCTAGAAGGAGGACACATGTTGCGAGATCAACCATATTGGGGATTCGTACATCGGAGGTCCGAAAGGTAAGACCTTTGAGTTTGTGAGTGGCAAAGTCACGAGAAAATCACAATCGTCTGTTAGGAGGAGGATAGGTGGCATATATCCATAGATATCACAAACTCGGAGGTTCATAGGGTGAGAGCCCAAGGATTGAGCGCTCCAAGTTGCGAGAAGTGAACTCGCGAAGTAATATTAGTCATCCATCAGAGGAGGATAGGTGGCAGAGATCAGAGGATCTCGTGAACTCCAAGGTTCGCCAGGTGAGAGCCCAAAATTTGGGTGCTCGAAGTGGTGAGAAGCGAAGCAGCGAAGTGTCGAGGTTGCACATAAGAGACACGTGGCAGAACCACACGGTGGGCTTGGGAAATAATCAGCCAGACACACATCACACTTTTGGAGGATTCAACACCCCATTGACCTCTCATGTCTCGGGGACTCAGGAGATAAGGGAACGAAAGCTCGAGCATTCAACTCATGAAGTAGCGAGTAGCGAGTACAAGAGGAGAAAATTCAAATATCACCTCTTGGGTTTTTGGGAAAGAAGGTGCCAAAGGTTGAACCTTTGAACTCGTGAAGGTGGAGAGGCGAAAGGCACTAGTGCTTAGCCTAGCTGGTGGGCACGCAAGGAGGGCACTGACAAAGGGAGATTTGTACCCATTTCATGATCTCAGGTATCGTGAGATCGCAGAGGAAGAGTTGGAAGTCATGACTCGTGAACTCGCGAAATTGTGAGTCACGGAAAAGAACCTATGGACCGATTTGAAAGAGGATTCCAGCAGAGAATCTGAGAGAGAGTCGACCTGGCTCGAAGGGCATATAGAACCATCTTGTAAGCGGATATCGTCCCAAGCGTCGATAGGTCTGCATCAAAACCCTCCCATATCGTTAAGGCATGTGAATAGTCTATCCATGTCAAATTTCAATGCATTCAGAAATAGTTTGAAAAAATTTCAATGTTGCCCCCATTCATAGGTCACTATTGGCCCCATTCACAGGTCACTTCTCACCTAATGAGCATCCATATTCACTGGAAACAAATTGAATACTCCACTAAATTTGGGTTTATGTTTTACATGATGAATTGATGATGGCCATGAAAAAATCCCTTTATACCTTTTTGCCAAAATTCCAAGAATACCTAACCTTATTTGTCTTTGTGTGTGGGTATTAGCTTGAGGCATAGGAAGTTGGAAATAGAACCTGGCTTTCGAGCTAAGTTCTTTAAGTCAATTCAACCTTTTTTTTGTGAGATTCTCTTGGTTTAGAGAATAGTTCATTCTCTACTAAATAGGGGCAACCATGTGAAGGTGAAAGCTCTAATTATGCCCCTCCCCCCCCTCACATCACTCTCAATTTCCCCATACACAATTTGAAATAATAAAGAACATGTAAAATACTATATTATACAAAATAAAAACATATAAAGATCATCATATAAAACACATACCTCTATATATGATTCATATTCTTCTTCATCAAACTCAGCATCGTCAATATCATCTTCATCATGAACATTGTCATTTCCCCAATACCCAATCCATCTAGATTCAACAACTATAATTAAAAATGACACTAAGATTACATGAAAGAAAAACAACATAAGAGATCTATAGTACAAATTAAAGTGCTTAATGAAACTAACTCACCACATGTAAGAATGTCATTGATCTTCTTCTTCATCCAACTCACCATATTCTGTATCATCATCTGGTATTTCAGAATCATCATTGAATGGATTGGCCATATCAACATCATCATCAGTATTGTCATAATTTTCCATAATATCATAATTAGATATAGCGTCATCGAGAACATTATCATCTACATCATATGGTCGATCAATTTCTTTGACTTCGTCGTCTAACAATACACGGTCTACCTCCTCACGTTCCTCTATATCACCTTCTAGTTCTTGAATATCATCTTCTTCCAGTACATTATACTTTACAGGCATTCCTCTTGGATCATATCTAACAACAAATGACCAACTTGGTTTACCGAGAACCTCGCAATAGAATACCTGCTCACATTGGCTTGGAAGAACATAAATTTCTAGACCCGGCTCAAATTTCCTTGTATTAACCATGGTAAAACCATTGTCATGTTGAATAACAGTTCTTTCAAGATCATGTTCATTTATCCATAAACGATACCATTTGACCTCAAACAGAATTATCTTGAAGGATTTGAAGTCACACTCGATTATATCATCTAAATATCCATAATATCTATTTTCTATTAGTCTTGGATGTTTTTCACTTCTAGAAGAAACATTAGTGACTTGAAACACTACATTTATCCCTGAATCGACAGTTTTCTTCGTGTCATCCACCCTTTTGATGCGAAATTTTTTACCATTATACCACATAGCTTTGTGGTGCTTCAACTGCAATATTCTTGACAAGTACAAAATAAATTAATAATTAATAAACGTATTTGAACTTAATAAATATTAAAAAATAATACATATTTAACATTTTGTATAATAACAGAAAGTGCGGGTAAAATTTTATATGCTTACCTGTTTATCTTTTAAACCATATGCTAAATCAATCTCCCTCTGTGTAAGATTGTGATCTTCATTACGATGAGCTCTTTTAATTAATGTAGCCACCCCTTCCCATGATAACCTACCATGATTTTTTTCACATTGTTCTATCCATAGATTCATCCAATCAAGATTGTTAGCAATGTATAAATGTAGTGCATCCCACACTCTACTAGCTGCAATAAAAAAAATATAAATTAGTAAGAATAATGAACAACAATAATTGATGGAGGTATCATATAAATTGAAGAAATACAATATAGATAAAAATAATATAATATAATATCAGGCATATCAAAACCATCAAAAATGAACACATAACACGTCAAATGATAAAGGAGTTCACCCCTCTCTTGGGCTACATCTCCTGGTACAACTTCCCTTGGATCATTTTCATTATGACTAAAAAGTGATCTTACATTCGTCAGAATACAAAATAGATGGGTCCAATGGCTTCAGAACATCAAAAAAATGCAAGTTGGGTTTTTTTGGCACCTGGTTTGGACAAAAAATGAAGAAGTTATACCTCCTGGAAGTTTTCCCCTTCAAACTTGTTGTACATTCTCTCCAAATTACACCAACCGATAGACTAACTCAGCCTCTATGTGTTTTCTGCACCAAATCCTAGCACACACAACGGTTCCTACAAAATGGGAAAAATTGTAAGAACTTTAGTGTGCTAGCCCCAATCTTCGACAGAGAACTCGATCGTATGGCCCCATGTGGCCAAGAACCTAAAAATTGTGCATCGGTCAGCTAGCTCCTCTACTTGTAGGCATGTGGTCATGTGGTGTAGAAACATGTGACCAGGGCTCACCATTGAAACCTCATTCCAAACGGTAGTGAAAGGTCGTATGCTTTGTGGTATGAACCGTGGGATGTAGATCGGGGGCTATGTGTTTTCCACACCAGTGGTTATATGCCAAGTCGTATGGTGCATAAAGAACCAGGGGTTAAGCATTGGATAGTACCTAATGGTTATAAGCATGGTCATATATGATGTATGTGTCAAGGTTTGAATGGTCGTATGGTGTACTGTAGACCAGGAGTTGGGGCATAGCCTCATCCCTTTCCTCTGCCACTCAGACCATAACACAAGTTTAAATATTTAAATCAAACTGTGGGGTTAAGAAACACCCACGGGTGGGTTGGTAGCCTGACCCCTGCCAAATTGATGACCCCTACCCAGAGGTCGTGGGTTCGACTTATGTGGAGTCACAAACATTTTACCGATTTCCAATCAAATTGGAGGGGTTCCACGTGGCATCCCACGACTGGACCACATGGCACCATAACACTTGTCCATCAAATGACACTTGCCACAACATGATTTGTCCATGTGTTTTCCATTGATCCTACCCTGTCAGCATGCCAACTCATCACTCTACCACGTCACCTACCACGTGTGGGTCTGTACCTTGCCACATCATCATTGTATGGTCATATGGATTGTACGGTCAACTGCCATGTCAGCACTGTATAGACTGTAAAATCAGAAAAATTTTGATTGTTTGGAAAAATGAACAGAACACGATATCTTTCTCATGTGATGTTTTTTTGAGCCCATTGAAGTTGTGTTGGGTTCATGAGGATGAGGCCTACGCATGTGTCCGTTTTGAAGCAATTCCGAGCACTTTGATTTTTGAGCAAAATTTGATCCCCTGGATCATCTAGCCTCTTCAACTCTATAACTCCTTAGTTATTAACTATACAAGATTAATTATATCCTCGCATATTCATACATATATATTCTCCTTCACACAAGGAAAAGGAGCTACAACAACATGAGATCAGATCCTAAACAAGTGTATCTGCAACTAACAAACCCTAGATCCTAAACATGTGGATCTTTCACCATAAAATATTGGATTTGATCTAAGATAGTTTGAATAAGATAATAACATCAAATACCATGAGATCCATGTGTCAAAATTCATGTATATGGGTCACCACTTGGTCAAACCACTTAGCTACATAATTGCAGGATAGTTAGACCAGTTTTGAAAATCTCAACCATACACCCCTTATTTTGTACTTTTTGCATAGTTTCCTCACTAGTCACCTAAATGACCCTATTCTGCACAAAATCCATACTTTATATTTTTGAGATTCCTCTTCGTCTATTCATAAATTATGTTGAAAGTTTGACTACCAGAACTACCAATCAACTATAGAATTTTCCAATCCTTGGAGAATTTCACAAGTAAGTTAGGAGATAACAATATCTACCCTAAGTAATCATCAAAACATGGGAAATAAATGATTGTAGTGTAATTATGCCATGTGAAGCTCATATAAGGTAGAAATGGACAAATGCGAAAATATGAGTGATGAAGGGAATGATGATGAAAGGGTAAAGTAAATGAAAAAGGACTAAATGGAATCATAAAATGTGTTATTTCTAAGGTCCAACAGATATCTATTGATTTGACATTGTAGGAATTTTGTTTCCAATGCATATTTTCCATAATATATAATATGATCATTAGTTCATGCATCAATAGCTCAGTACTCCATTCCAATTTACATGTTAATTAATAACACCAAGAATGGAGAAACAAAGCAAAGCTAGACCTTTTATGTATATGTGATGAATTATATTACATACATTGGGATATGGGTGAGACAAGTGTTTGACAAACCATTCAATACCTTCAAGTTCACCAAAAACAATATGGAAAAGAGAATATTTGTCCTCGATCCTTCGTAAAAGGGTTGTTGTGACTTCTCAATCAGAGTTACATTACGAATATCATCAAAATCATCATCCATTGGAGAAAAGGTGTCTTGGATCAATGTATTTATACCATCATTCTCAATTTTAGTATTATCAGTGTCATCTTCTTCCATAGGACTAACTTGATGTCCAATATTCGCTCCATCTTCCTTAGTGTGTACAATAAGATTTATACTAGTACTTGGCACATTCCCAAGATCACACTTGGGCGCCCTCTCTTTATAAATATAAACAATCAAATGATATTAGTGTATGTAACGAATATTGAAAGGATAGAAAGTTCTACAAATTTAATCAGTACAAAAACATATAATGAGTACTAACTTACCAAGGGAAAATATTCATACCCCCCTTCAATGTGTCCAAGTTGTCTACAATGCCTTTCAGTTGTTTTTATTAAAATTCTTCTTGTATTGAAGCCCCTACATTGATTGCAAGGCCAATAACATTTCACATCACCCTTTGCTTCCAATGTTTCAAATAAACTTTGAAGTGTCATATCATTTTACTCTAGAGTAATGTTATATGACATTGTAATTAATTGCTACAACAAAATCAAATGAAGCAAAATAAGTAAAATATATGAATATATTCTACCAATTTCACACATGTAAATGCATTTCTATAGGCCAAAATCAATAATACACATAACATAGTGGAAAAGGAGCTATGAAGGGTGAACCCATGTGAGAGGAATTAAAATAAAGGGAAGCAATTTTATGGTTTCCATTTCGGCAAACAATTGGGTAACATCCTTCCAACATTTGTAAACATTTTTTTTAAATGGTTGGCATGCATCCTCCAACCTTTCACACTGAGTCAAAATCTAATATCATAGAAATTAGGGAAAGGGAAAAAACTTGAGATATCACCCTAGTATACAATATTTAGGGTTTACAACATATCCACCGTCATGTAACTTGTAATATGTAAATTACCAACAACATGCATGGATTTTTCTTGGCTACATTTTTCATCATCCCATGTTTTCATGCTTTGTTATGCATTTTTCCCTTTATTCATTTTTTTTTCATTTACAAGGAAGTGTTTAGACTCTATGCACAAAAGAGGGTTTTTGGTTTGAAAATGAAGAACCAAATATATTACAAGATGTAAAATGATAAAATACAAACTCCAAAATTTGAATCACTCAATTTGGAATTCATATGAGTCTTGGGCATGCATTTTATAGAAAGACAATTTTACCCTCCATTTTATAAAAATTCTTCAATCTTGGTTCAAGGTGGAAGTCTTATTTCATTCAAAACTTCACTTAGGGTGATATAGCTAGATTTATAATGTTATTATATTTGCCCCAAATCTCTTATAACCAAATTTGGAGCTATATAGAAGCATGGGCGTGCATTTCCATTAGGTCGCTTTCTATTGTTTTAGTATTTCAATTTACAAGGCAAGTTCTTCCTCTTTTACATAGCAGCCACATTTATATTTGAAAATTAAAATAAAAATATGTACATAGGTGTAAATTATGTAATACACCCTCGACAACTTGAATCACTCAAATTGGAGGTGTTTTAAGACCTGGGCGTGTATTTTACACAAGGGAAGAAATTAGAGTTTAAAAGAAAAACATGTATTTATTATCTGTGAGTGTGCATTTTTAAATGTGGTGACTATAAAAATCGTGAATTAGGATTTTATTTAACAACTGAAACCTAATTAATCCTTCCATTATTTTCCAAATGGTTCGCATGAAAAATCAGTGGTGAAAACAATGGGGATTGGATGGGTGGTAAATTGTAACGTACTCATCCTACAATAAGGCATATGAAACATCCATTCCTTTAGATAAATTATGCACGCCCCATAGTGAAAAATGCATGCCCTAGAAAGAAAAAATGCATAAAATGCACGAAAAACAATGCAAATGAAAAATGCATGAAAAACGATGCAAATGAAAAATGCATTCCCTAGGAAGAAAAATGCATGCCTTGTGTTGGTAATTCTATGTTAACCTTATGAAATTACATGAAAATAGGGTTTTTTGGAAAATGCATGCCCTATAAGGGAAAAATGCATGTCTCAAGTTGAAACTGGCCTTGTTGAAATGCACGCCAGACTAAGGGAAATGCATGCCCAATGGTGAAATTGGTATGATTATATCAAGGATATATAGGATTATGAAACATCCATTCCTTCAGATAAATTATGCATGCCTCGTGGTGAAAAATGCATGCCCTGAAAAGGAAAAATGCATAAAATGAATGAAAATAGGGCAGACAATGAATGCACATCCTAGGAATAAAAATGCATGCCTTGTGTTTGTCATTGTATGTTGACCTTATGAAATTACATGAAAACGGGCTATTGAGGAAAATGCATGTTTTGTAAGGGAAAAATGCACGTATCAAGATGAAATTTCATGTTGAGGCCATGGGATTACATGTTTACATAGTAAGGAGGAATGTGCACACCTTTTTAATCACAAATTTGCACACTTGAACTATAAAAATGCATGCCCTTGACATGTTATGCAGACCTATGTTGGCCTAAACCCTAAATGATTCTTCCTTATTCCATTTGAATGGTTTTCATAGGAATATGAATGAAAATGGATATTGATCCATTGTGTATGATTTATGATACTATGGCATATCTTATAACAACCTTGAACCCATGTTTGACAAGTTGTTTGGAAACACACATTTGTAGTTAACCGTGTATGTTGAGTTGTTTCCCAAGTCCCAAAATCTTAGAAACTCAAAGTACGTGTAAGTCTCCCACACCTATGATTGATTTCAAATGCATGCAAGATATCTTTCTTACCATTTAATTTGACATTGAGTGTGTGTGTTTGTATTATAGTTGACAACATTTGTAATTTTTCTTTCAAAATTACCTTAACACATTCTAACAATCAGTTTTTTAATTTTCCAAGTTACAATGTTGAGGGAAAACCCTTGAGCACTTCCCCTCATTTAGAAGATGGAAATTTTTCATTAATTCTCAAAAATCTCAAGTCCATTGTTAAAAAATCTTACAAATCTACTTGACTGTGCATATGAAAATGCACGACAACTTTTGTAAAAATCTTATTTGTAATAAATAATATCTTATCTATAAATATCAATTTATGTTTCTTACCAAAAGTGATTTATAGAAAAATATACCAATATAAATCTAAATCATTTAAAAAAAATTATTTTCCTACCAAGGGTTTCCTCAGCATGATAGTGCATGCCACAGCTTCCATTCCTCAACATCCTTCCTATTAGTGTACATTCCTCAAAAACCATTTCAATTTTGAACCCATAAAACCATGGTTGTAATTGAAATGGTGGCATCCTTTACCATGGGTGCAACAGTTGAAATAGGCAGTTTCCAGGATGAAATTTTCATTATCAACAAATTCCAGGAGTGTGATGAAGCATGGAGAGACACGATGAATTGCCCAACGGGTATGCTAAATGTTAAGAACCAAACATCAATATAGCATAGAAAAACCTCAGGAAAAGTACTCAACGCCTTGAAAAAGAGATAATTTTAGATAATAAGCCTCTTCGAGGG
>ML778793.1:847979-863653 GCA_009831015.1 Picea engelmannii
CAAATACCCTATTGGGTATGTTCATATACAACAACAATCCACAACCACAATATTTCACTTGAGGAATCATTAATCTATCATTTATCACCATAAATAAATTCATATTTGTATATGTAACAATACATATTATTTCATGCATGTAACCCCAAACCAAAATGTATATTTCACCCTACACCAAATTCTAGGGACACAACAACATATATACATCCTTCATTTTTCCATAACATGGCATGCATTTTCCTAAATGCCCCTTTTCATAAAATTTCATAAGGACAGTGTGCATAATGTGCATAATTAATCTAAGGATATGAATTTTCCATAAAATTATGATTTCAATAAGTTATCATGCAAATCCTAACACAAGGCATGCATTTTATAGCATGCCCTATTTTCAAGCAGAAAACACATAATTTCCATTTTTTAGAGTGCATTTTCTTCTTAAGTAATACATATCTCATATTAAGAAATGAATTATTCATTGTCCTATATAGACATCATCTCATCATACAAAATTCACCATTGTATCTTTTCTACAACTTTTCTACAACCCTATAGCTTGTAATATTTCCTATAATATTGTCCTATTCATTCTATAAGGCAGTTTTTGGTATAGACAGATGTAAAAAATTTCTACAAACCTATAGCTTGTAATATTACCTATAATATTGACCTATTCATTCTATATTTCATCAAAAGGTCATGAATCTTTGTGCATAGAAACCATCCTTTTTGGAGTGTAAATGCACTCCTAATTGTACTAAAATGTTAACTCTATTGTAATCATTAAGTTACAACTTAAAAATTAAATTATGGAGTCTTATCCAAATTTGGGCATCCACCTTCCTATAGCCAACTTTAACAAATGTGCCCTTTGGTTTTACAAGGAATTTGTTATCCTTTATGCACATAAGTTAGGTGTTTGTATGAAACTTCCAATATAAGGCTATATGTAGGTGTATAATCACAAATTACACCTTATTCAAGTTGAACCACTCAATTTGGGTCAACATTGAGACTAAGGCGTTCATTTTACTCTAATGTCATTTTGTCTTCAGATTTACATGTAATCCCAAATCTAGGTGCATGAAAGCAACCTATCATGTTATTAAATTGCACTTTAGATGACATGGGTAAATTTTCCATATATAGAAATACATATTAAAACTTATTAAACAATTTTTGGAGCTACAGAGAAGCTTGTGAATGCATTTTAATTTGGTCACTTAGTACTGTTGCATCTTTCCAAATTACAAAGAAAAATTTTCCTCTTCTACATGAAAACCCTTTTTAAACTTGCAATTGCAAACTTAACAACATGAATAGGTTCAATATGATAAACCACACCCCTAAAAAATTTCAAAACTCAAATCTAAAGTATAATAAAACCTTCGCTTACATTTTACAAACAAGTTGGGCATTTTTTGGGTTTTACTAGGAATCTCTTCACTATTTTTGCACAACAGAGTCTTTTATGACTAAAAATGCAAAACTAATTATATAGGCTTATGTAAAATGACTTAAAAAATCATTTACAATTTGAACCACTCAAATTGAATCGGTTTTGAGACCTGGGTGTGCATTTCATTGTAGTCTGGCATACATTTTGCACCAAGGAAAAATTTACACCAACGCAAAATTTTCCCTCTTTCTCCTACAAGAAAAATTTTGGTTAGAAGTTATTGAGCTTGATTTCTCTCATAACCCACCATCCTCTGATTCATCAAAATTTCATGAATATTTGTGAATAGAAATCATCTTTACTAGAGTGGAAATGCACTCCTAATTGTACAAACATGTTATAAATATTTCAATAATAAATTTACAAATTAACTATTAAATTATGGAGGAGTATCCAACTTGGGGAGTGCACTTTCTTATAGCCAACTTTAACAAATTGGCCCTTCAATTTTATAATGGAATTTTTATCCTTTATGCACATCAGGTAGTTTTTTGTTTGAAACTGCTAATAGAAGGCTATGTTGAGGTGTAAATTCACAAATTACAACTTCTTCAAGTTGAACCACTTGATTTGGGTCAAAATTGAGACTACGGCGTGCATTTTACTCCAAGATTGTTTTGACTTCAGATTTACATGAAATACCAAATCTAGGTCCCTAAAATCAACCTCTTCTATTCTAATTTTTTTCTTTATATGACATAGGTAAATATTAAATATATATATATGTCCATCATACAACTTATAAAATAATTTTAGGTGCTACAGGGAAGCTTGGGCATGCATTTTAATTTTGTCACTTAGTATAGTTTTGACCTTCCTATTTACAAGGAAAACATTGCCTATTTTGCACAACAATCATTTTTAAAATTGAAATTGCAAAATTAACAACATGATGAGGTATAATATGATAAACCACACCCCCAACAACTTGAACAACTCAAATCTACGGTATAATAAAATCATGACTTAATTTTTGCAAACAAGTTGTGCATTTATGGGGTTTTACTAAGCATGTGTTCCCTATTTTTGCACAACATGGTATTTTATGACTGCAAATAAAAAAATAAGTATATAGGATTATGTAAAATTACTTAGAAAATAATTTATAGTTTGAACCACTCAAATTGAATAATTTTTCAAACCTAGGGGCGCATTTTAGTGTAGCATAGCATGCGATTTGCACCAAGGAAAAATTTTCCCTCTTCTTCCTGCAGAACAAATTTTGGTACTTTTCCACAACAAAGGGTTTTAAGTTTCCAATTGCGCAAACAAAGGTATAGAAAAATGTACAACTTTTCTAATGATCCCCACATACTTTCCTCTAGCATCAATGAATTTAAACTTACAACACCCAAGCATTCTTCTTAGATAGCTAACTATTTTATCCCCATTTGATAGTGTCTCTTACAGGAGGACGATGTCAGGTTTATTCACATCAATAACCCTTTTCAAGACTTATTTTTTTGAAGGGGATTATTGAGCCCCGAGAATTAAAGGCTATATAGATCCTAAGGAACCCTTAATAGGGGCATTATCCACTCTAACAAACCCTTCCATTGTCAACTATTTATCAAACATAAACTCATTCATAGATTTGTTTTTTAGCAAAATAAATGGACTTGTTACTGTAAATGTGTTGAACCTGCAAAAAATAGATCTAGCTAAAACATAATACACACATTTGCAGAGAGAATTGGAGAAAGAATAAGGAGAGAAAGAATGAAAGAGTTCTCATTAACCATTGTGAATAATGAATAATTGACACATGATATACTTTGTATAACTCAATGAGTGCACACTAGAGGAGAACCAATGCACCATAGTGGTGGTATAGAGTGATCTGGACACACACCAACAGTTATGGGAGTGAATTTCCACCTAGTCTAGTCTTTCAGGAAGTTGCGGGAGTGAACTGCCACCTAGTTGAGTTAACTAGTCAACTAGTCTTCAGTTAACTGATTGAACAGAGAGTAGTGAGGAGTTAAATCAGGGAATCAATAGTAAGGTGCCAGTTTGGTGATGATACCAAGGCAAGGTCGAATTAGCATGCTGATTATCCCAATGTTTTATGGTGATAGAACCAATGCAACATCTAAACTCAACTCAACTAGTCAAACTGAAGTGTCAACTGAAAGAGAATATTCTCCAGGTGGAATATTCTCCCCTAAAATATAGGAGACTAGATAATGACTAATTATGACTAATAAACAAGGAAAAACATTAAGAAAAATAAATCCTAGGTGTGTGTGAAGTAACTCCAACACCCCCCCCTAAACATCCCTATGGTGAAAATAAAGAATGGGTCCCAGTAACGAGGCCATGTTAGGTACCCAAATAAAAAATATACACTGAAAATAACTGAGGAAAGAGGGAAAACCTCATGGGAAAACCCCCCCCTCAAGGTACAATGTATGTAAAAATACATGCATTCTAGGCAACGGTGTCCTTCACTCCAATATGACTTCGCAAAGAATGGAACTTTTTCTCGATGAAGGTCTTGGTGAAGATCTCTATCGTCTATTCTGCTAAGAGACAAAACTGTAAGCCGATGATCCCCTCATGAACTAAGTCTCAGATGTAGTGCATGTGAATCTCTATGCGCTTTGTCCGTTGCCTCTAATTAGGATCTCTGCAGAACTTCATAGTGCTCTGGTTGTCACACCAGATGAAGATTGGTCGATGAAATTGAATTCCCAACTCAGTGAGAAAATGTTGTAGCCACGTAGCCTGAATGGTTATGTTAACTACCCCTCCGTACTCTTCCTCGACTGAAGATAGAGTAATAGCATATTTCTTCTTGATCGACCAATAGATAGGACTGGAACCAAGACTGAGTGAGTAACCATATGTGGACTTGCGATCAATGCTATCGCCAACCCATTCAGAATTAGTAAAACCAATGAGATATAATGTAGAGTCTATTGCATAATGAATCCCAAAGGTGATGGTGCCTTGTATGTATCGAAGGATACGATTTGAATCTTTCCAATGTAGCTCATGTGGCTCTTGCATGAAACTAGAAACTGCATCAACTACATAGGATAGGTCTTGTCTGCAGTGTGTGAGATACAACAATATTCTCACAAGTTGTCTATATAGTGTGTTTTCAACCAATGGAGTCTCCCCGCCATCCTCAAGTTTGACTCCTGATAGGAAAGGAGTTGAAGCAGACTTGCAGTCTGTCATGTGAAATATCTTAAGGATATCTCATTCATACTTGGCCTGAGACATTTTGATTCCTGATGCATCCTTACTGATATCGAGTCCAAGGAATAAGTGTAGTGGACCCATGTCCGTCATCAAAAACTTGTCGTGTAGAATCCTCTTGACTACAACAATCACTGAAGTCAATCAACCAGTGATCAACAAATCATCAACGTACATAACTAAAAGTAGAATTAAATCAGTCATCCTGAGCATGTAGACATTGGGGTCTGATTTACAATGTACAAAGTTCTGTGACAACAAGTAGGAGTCCATCTTGTAATACCATGCCCTCGGAGCCTTCTTAAGGCCATAAAGGGACTTCTTTAGTCGACAGACCAAATATGAGTCCTTCATAAATCCCTAGGGCTGATCCATGTAGATCTCCTCAGAGAGATCACCATGAAGAAATTAAATCTTCACGTCCATATGATGGACTTCCCATCCTTTGGCTACCGCAGTGGCAAGTGCCAATAGTATGGAATCCATATTCACTACTAGAGCGAAGGTCTCATCATAGTCAATACCATGAACCTGATAAAAGCCTTTGGTGACAATACTGGATTTGTATCTTCTAATCTATTCATCTTCTACACTCTTGGTCATGTAGGCCCATCTACATCTGACAAGTTTCCTCCCAGAAGGAAGGGGAACCAGATCCAAAGTTTGGTTCTCTAGGAGGGAGTTGTACTCCTCCTGTATGTTGGATTCCCAAAAGGGATTTCCAATAGCCTCGCCATAATACTGTGGATCTAAAGACTGAACTAAGAAACAATGCTTAGAGGGAAATGGTTCAGTGGAAGTGAGTGCAATAGGAGGCTCCTCGAAATTATATTGAGTCCTCCTAGTATCGGTTGGATCACCAACGAGATCCCCTGCAACCTGAAGAATAGTTTGTGCCCACTTGGCCCTCTTCTTTGTCTCTGCAACTGGATCTAGATTCTCTAGCTCTGCATTCAACTGTACTGACTTTGAATCTAAATCAGAACTCTCATCTCAAGAAGATTCAGTATGTGCATGATCACCATCTTGGATAGGTGGATTAATGAAGGTGTTTGCATGCGGTTGTTGAGGTGCATGTGAGACACTTTCCTCGAATTGGACACATTTCTCAATGATGAGTCGGTCTGAGGAAATATAAACAAGCCTATATCCCTTCACACAGTCAGGATATCCAACAAAAATGTGCGTAGTTCTCTGTGGATCAACTAACTTCCTCTTTCCAGAGGGAATCTGGGCCCATGCACGTGAACCAAAAATGTGAAAGTGGGTCACTTCCAATTTGAGGCCACTCCAAGCCTCATAGGCGGTATTATCCTTGACAGATATATGGGGAGATTTGTTTTAGATGTATGTTGCACAACTAAGTGCTTCATCCCATAGTCTATGTGGTAGAGACTTTGCATGAAACATGAAATATGCCATCTTCTTTAGATATATGTTTTTCTTCTCAGCAACTCTATTTTGTTGCGGAGTATAAGGAACTGTGTGCTGCAATTGAATCCATACCTCATGCAAAATATTATGGATCTCATGATTTACATACTCTCCCCCATTATTAGTTTGGAGGACTTTGATCTTATTTATGGACTATGTCTCAACCAGGGCTTTGAAATCTTTGAGGTGTTGAAAGACCTCAGATTTTTTCCTGAGAAAGTAGATCCATGTAAAACGTGAGAAATAATCAACAAAAATGAGAAAAAAACTCTCTTTGTTGATGGATGGATGCAAAAAATGACCCATAAGGTCACTGTGGATCAGATCTAAAGTTGCAGAAGCTCTCTAAGACTTTTCTTTGTCAAATTTCTCTTGAGGGTGTTTTCTGAGAACACATCCCTCACACAGTCCCTTGGAGAAATGGATGTTTGGTACACCATCAACCAATATTTTCTTGTTAATTTGTTGCATGTATCTCAAATTAAAATTTCCAAACCTTTCGTTCGATATCCTACTACTTTCATCATCGTGAGTAAGCAGTAAAGTAGAATCATGTTCCATGAATTCAGAAAAAAATATACAATCTAGACTGATGATTTACCTCACTGATAGCAACTCTGGAGTTGGTTTGCATGTCGTAGATGTCCATGAAATTTGGTGTGAATATGAATTTCTTTCCAGTGTCATAATTCGTCATCTGATACATGGAGAGAAGGTTGACAAAAAGTTTGGGAACGTGCAACACATTCTTAAAGCTTCCATTGGTGAGTTCAATCCTTCCTTTGTCGGTGACTTCGACAGAAGAGTTGTCCCCCATCAGAATGGGAGAACCTTTCAATGCATCCAAATAATAATATACTACTTTTGAGGCATCCATGTGATGTGATGATCCTGAATCTATGATCCAAGGATCGGGAGAGGAGTTGATGGCAATCAAGGCATGGCTAGAATTGCCTTTCTTGGAATTCGGATCTTTTGGCTTCTTCTTCTTGGAACCCTCGGGGATGCGATCTCCAAGGTTGTTTTCTTGAATTATTTGAGACATCATATCTATTTTCTTTTTGCATGCATGTGGATTCTGAATGGAATCCTTTGTGACAGTATGTGCATTTATCCCCTTTTCTTCCCTTTTCCACTTTGAATCTAGAGGAATCAATGAAGGCTTTTGTGTACCCTTCCTTCTTCAAATGTGCATGAGATTTCCATTTATCTTTATCTTTAGATTTTTTATATTTTTGTCTTCCATAATGCCCATTGATTTCATGCACCCTTGGGCCTTTGATTATGCCCATGTTGATGAGCTTGGTTTTCTCTTGTGTTAGGGATTCAACAAAGTCCTCAAGAGAAGGCATATTCCAGGTGGCTCCGTAGTCGAATATGAAAGAATGGAATGTGTATACGAATATAAATAATTCAGTACCAATCTTGGATAGAATGGTGAGAACCGTGTGTTTCTCCTCCTTCAATTTATCAACCCCGCAAGCTTTGAGTTGCGACAGTAAATCCTTGAATTTTGTAAGGAAATATTGGATATTTTTTAATCTTTTTGGATTCAATGTGAGAAGATCCACCTCCAACATGTGTCCCCTCATCTCATCATGTTTTCCAAAGAGCCCTTCCAATTTTTTCTAGGATTCATTTGGATTCTTATAGGAAGATATATGAAAAAGGAGATTGGGAGAAAGAAGACTGCAAATTGTTCCGAGTGCCTCATCCATGCGATTTAAGTACTTGGATTTTTATATGGTTGATGTCGGTTCTGTATCTGTATTCAAGGTTAACCTGTAAAACCCTCTGGTTCAAATATGTATGGATATTTTCTCCTTCCATGCAAAATAGTTGTAAGGTGTAAGAATGAATTCTTTTTGGAAATCCATCTTTCTGTTGTCTTCAATCTTTTGTACCTGCAAAAAAAATTGGTGAAGCTTTTTCTTAGTAGTATGTATGCTCTGATACCATGTAAGTGTGTTGAACCTACATAGAATAGATCTAGATAAAAAATAATACACACATTTGTAGAGAGAATTGGAGAAACAAGAAGGAGAGAAATAATGAAAGAATTATCATTAATCGTTGTGAATAATGAATAATTTACACATGATATACTCTGTATAAATCAATGAGTGTGCATTGGAGGAGAAACAATGCGCCATAGTGGTGGTATATATTGATATGAACACACACCAACAGTTACAGGAGTGAACTTCCACCTATTCTAGTTTCTCAGGCAGTTACGGGAGTGAACTGGCACCTAGTTGAGTTAACTAGTCAACTAATCTTCAGTTAACTAACTAAACAAAGAGTAGTGAGGAGTTAACTTAGGGAATCAAGGTCAATGTGCCAGTTTGGTGATGATACCAAGGCAAGGTCTAATTAGCATGGTGATGATCCTAATGTTGCATGGTGATAAAACCAATGCAACATCTAAACTCAACTCAACTAGTCAAACTGAAGTGTCAACTGAAAGAGAATATTCTCTAGGTGGAATATTCTCCCCTAAAATATAGGAGATTGGATAATGAATAATTATGACTAATAAACAAGTAAAAACCTTAGGAAAATTAAATCCTAGGTGTGTGTGAAGTAACTCCAACAATTACCTCTTCTTGGCACCCTAGTACCCCTTCCATTGTTTAGAACTAACCCCTTTCAATTTCCCCCTCTTATCGATACCTTATGATTTTCCTACAGTTAGATTTAGACATTATTATAAAGATGCATTAAATATCTCTTAAATATTGTAGAAAAACACTAAAAACCACAAACATCATCACATGTAACAAAAGTATGAGTCAAAATAGTATTGATCTTCCATAAAATCATCATAACAGTAGGATCTTTACATGATAGACATCACACTTACATTCTCTCTTACAAAATTGGTCAGCAAAGTGAAATATAGATCATGCACCTTTGTTCTCTCTGAAGATTCCTCTGATTGCCTCTAATATATCAAGCCTCTCCTTTCCTATCACTCTACTTACAACCTTTATAACACTGAATTCTGACAAAAAATGCCAAAACGTAGATTTTTTTAGAATGCCTATATATTTATATTATCCCCATGGGGGCAACCTCGATCCATATGGTGATTACATTATTCAATCATAATTAGATTTACATGTGTTTATAGGTCCTTGAATGAGTTGTTATATCTAGTGGCTTTAGAAACATGCCTCTGTGATCTGTGTTTGATGATGGAGTGCCACGTGGCCCTTGTAGTAACCATCGAATAGGATTCTGAATGTCGACGATGATTGGAATATGTAAAATGTTGACAAATGTTGGGGCACCAAGAAAAAATAATGAAATTTTGATAATTACTTAGTAATGTCCGACAGTATGGTCGATTTTATTTGTACCGTCAGAACTCCCCATCGGACTTCAACCCCATAGGTAGTAGTGTCATAAATAATTTCAAAGTAGATACAGAACCAATGTGGGAACTTCATATTGAAGTTTACACTAATGTTTCACCAGTTCCTATTTTTGTGTTCATTAAATGGGCTCGAAAAAATACATTAGCTCAAAACAATTTATGAGGCTAAAAAGGTTGAATTTTATATGATTAGGTGTAAATAAAATGATGCCTTGTTTTTCAAAAAAGAAAATATCCATCCTAAGAAAACTATTATTTTTCCTAAACCTCAACAAAATCGAACTTCATAGGGGAAAGATAAATATTCTATTGAATTAGATAACCTTCAACATATGATTAAATTTCTAACCAATGAAATCATAGATAGAAAAAGGAACTTTGGAGAAGGCACTTTGAAAAAAATTCCTTATAGACCTTTCTTTTGAATACCTAACATGCCACTAAAACATATTAAACCCCCATCCAAAAACTTGAACATTAACTTGGAAGGAGTAGCCATGGAAAAAAAATTAATTATCACTAAGAAAACCATTCGGAGAAAACATGTCCTCAATGGATTAGTGACATGAACTTAGTTTTGGGTATGTGTTATATTCTTTGCATGTGTGTGTGTGGGCGCGTCAGATTCAACAACTGCATTTGACGATCCCTCTAGTAGTGTCGCACGTGTCATGTGCATTGGGCACTTTCCTAGGGGGGTCCCATGGGGAGGCAGGTATGCCTCCCCTGGTTATGTGCAGAGTTTAGCATCGATCAGTAGCTCGGGGCCAATAGGGTTGAGGGCAACGCCCCGAAACTATTTTTGGGCAGTTTTGCTATTTTTAGCAGTTTACTAAATTAATCCTGTATTAAGGGATTAGGGTTTTGGTATCTACAGAATACCTAAAAACATTGTATATATTGCATGTTGAATGTTAAAATTCGATAATGAATATAAGAAAGGTTTTCCCAGTTGAGGGTTTCCGGTATAAAATCTCTATGTACTCTGTGTATGAGCCATTGATTAAATTTTGTTTTACTTAAGAATATATATGCATTGCTTTACTTCACAGGTTTAAAACTTACACTTAGTAGACAAAAATTTTCTAGATGAATGTATTCAAATAGAGGATTCAAGTGACAATATAGATGGGGAGGTAGAAGAAGAAGTGGAGGGACAACTTGACTAGACAACCATGGTTCTATGGGATATATTTCCTAGTTTAAACCTTGTTCAAGAAGAGGAAACATCAAATGAGTAAAATGTTTAGAGTGATTATAATATCAATAATAAGGGACCTACCCCACAAAACTTATCTCATAATCCTCATATTTCAAACAAAAAGAAAAGTTAGATTGTATCTCCTATCAATGGGACTTCTCCAAATAATCAAAACGTTAAAAAACCCTCTACCAACAACCAAGATTCCATCTCAATGGAATATAATATAATTGAGGATCTCAAAAATATAAAATAAAAATATTTCAATCCTCAAAGTATGAAATATAACCCAAAAAAGGAAGTTTTTTTATATGATTTGAAAGAAAATAATGAAGCACAATCATCATCTATTATGAAAAAAATCATGAAAAGACTAGTAAGTAATTTTCATAATGCGACGACAAATACTCCTCTCTTGGGTAAAAAAGTCCAAGTCTCAAACTTCACCTTTCTTATTAATTTTCTATATATTCAATCAAAATGTGTAGAAATGTTTGATGGATTCAGTAGATTCATCTAATTTAATTCCTTATTTGGTAGGTAGAAAACTAAATTCTACCCCAACAAAGCACTCTACCCACATTATTTAGTTAGATAGGTTAGAGGTTAAATGTGTAGGAGAACTTAAGGATGTATTGATATGTATAGCTTTGAATCCCAAATTTCATCAGATCATTGATATGACCATGGTTGATATTCCTAAAGCTTATGGTTTACTTCTTGCAAAGATTGGACCCCATAGCTTCAAGGATATTTTCATCTAATTGATCACATATTTGGCTTCATTGGAATGGATGGCCAAATAAAATCATAATGGCTCAAAGAAATATATGAAACATACCATGACTAAATTAGAAGTATATAATAAACCATGATGGGCTAAATAATTGCAACAATAATTTTTAAATATCCATCTTAACTTTAAATTTTCAACCTATAAATGTGCTACTTTAATGAGGTATTGTGCAATATATGTGCAAACTACACCAGAACAACTATCTACTAGAAAGGAAGCATGTTAATTCTATGAATGCATGAACTACTCTAACAACGAGAAAGGATTCCCAATATCATCCGATTAATTATGTTTCCTTACTCTCTAGTGTTTATGTCCTTGCACTCTATTTACCCCAAGTCTAAGGCACCATGAGAAGAGGGTGTGGAAAGTGTTTGTCACTTTGTTAAAGAGGAATATGAAATCAATCATAAGGGTAACCAAATCAGCCAATGGTTTCAAGGAATTATCACCTTATAGTCATAAGATGATATGATATATTAAGCATGGGAGAATTATGATGAAATGTAAATGACATAAAGAAAATGACAACTAGAAATAACATGTTATAAAGTAATTGTTCTTGCTGAAAAATAGAATTGAAAAGGATGCAAAATAGAGTTAAAAGAACTTATTGATGCAATGTCATGAAGAAAATAGCTCTATATGAAATCAAATGCTGGAAAAATAAATTGAAATTGTTTCAAAATAGAGTTAATATTACCTTCTAATGGAATAACATCAAGCAACTAACTTTACTTGAAATGGTGTGCGGGAAAAATACTATAGGAAACTAAGAATACTTGCAAGAAATGGTACATAATAGAAAATACAAATACATAAAGGAAATACAACAACACACAAAGGTCCCTTGTACAACCTTGAGTGGACCCTACTCAAGGATTCTACAAGAAACCTAAAGAAAACACTAAGAGCAAGAGATTTGAAAATATAAATTCTACATTAGAAGATTAATTCAAGTTAGAATTCACCATCTCCAAATAGAGTTCTCAGTTCTAAGAATAAAAAGAATAAGCTAAGGCTAACCCCTAGCTACTATTTATACTAAAAGGGCTCATCAATTAGACCTTAAATTAGTCCTTGATTGAAGGGATCTTGTCTTCAGGATCCCTATAATTAGGGATCATTGTTTTAAGGGTCAGATCCCATCCTAAATCGATCTTCTTCAATCATATATTTGAACTAAGATATCACTTTATTAGGTGTCTTGAGCCATTTAATACTTGGCATGATTTGGAGATTGAATAGGGGACATAATCCCCATTTTATATCAAGTGTAGGTTGATTAATACTTACCTTTTAATTTTACCTTCTTGAGAAATGGATTAGAACACCTTTATAAATGCATAAATTTATCAAAATAACAACCAGACTAAGATATATCATACAATTCAATCATTCAATCATATCATAATTTTCAAATGAAAAAATTCCAATATATTTGCATTAATCATATTCGAAACAAGTATTTTAGTGTATAAGGTCACATCATCCCCAAAAATAGGCCTCAAAGTCATACAATTTGGAGGCCTATCATCCCTCCCTCCTAAAGATCTTCCACACCCTTTTGCAACCCAAAAATGATATCTATATCTCATGATGTCCCCTCTTTTATACCCCATTCATGTTGTTCTTTGCATTCTTTCTTGAGGTCATATGCCATAAATTGGGTAATGAAATCCTTTCCTTGATGCCTTGCATTATTCTCCACTTCACTCCATTCCTCCTTCTCATTTTCTTCATATAGTTCCCGTATAGGTGTAGGATACAATAGGAGTGGGGGCTTTAATATAATCCCAATTCACTTGAACTTTGTTATTCTAAAGGACTCTTTTCATAGTTAAAATATAAATAGGGAAACTTGTAAGTTTTGAGGGGAATAAGGATATACCCTCTAAAGGTCATGGGGAAGGCCACTCCATCTAGTTTGGCATGCTTGGAATTCCCCTTCCCTAGAAATTTCAATGGTGTATTCAAAATGGGAAATTTCCCCTCTTTGTATTTCTTCCAAAATGGGGATGATCTATAAAACATAGGTCAGATCCATGTGGCTTCTAATAAGCTCTTCAGGTCTGATATATTCCCATTATATATCCAAGAGCACAAGGCTTTGAACTAGACTTTCCATATATATGGATTAGGTGATCATTTGTAGGGGTGAGGCGGTGTGAATTTATGTAGATAAAATTCACTAAGTTGTTCCCTTTCTTCCTCATTACTATGTTTACAAGTATCTATGAAATACCTAGGGCATAGATGATTTTAGCGGATAAATTTCGCAAATGGGCTAATTTTCCATGGTTTTTCCCAAAAAAAATTCATGAATTTCCATTTTGTCTAAAAAGAATTCGCCCAAATTCCATAGAATAAAATTATTTTACCTTAAAAATCGCCAAATTGTTATAGAAACTATATAAAATCCTTAGAAATTTGAATATTTTTAAAAAACTATCACCAAACATTTTACATTTTTCATATTAAGGACTAGTAAGATTAGTCCATGTTTCTACATTTTAATATAAATTTCCATCCTTAAAATCATCCCTGCCCTAGGGGTGTCCACCTTGTAGGGGAGTTGTTAGGCCAACCTACCAATTTGGACTTTGTGCCACTGCTCTTTAAGGAAGAGAGCATAAACCCTAGCTAGATGCTTGTAATTGCACATGTCCTTTGCCAATTTTTTTATCTTAGTGATAGAGGAATCCATGAAATCAACTTTTTCATTTTGGCTAGCTAATTATTTCTTTGTTTTGGCTAGTTCTTCCTTTATGTACTTTTTCTTAGTTTCTAGTTGCCTCTTACTGTCCATATTTTGAATTTTCATGATATAAAATGTTTATTGTGGATTGGAGATCTACTATTCCAAGTCAAACACATAACTTCTCCCACCAATATCTTCTATTATACTACTCTTGGTTTTTGTTAAATATTTACATTCGAGAGCCTTATCCCTTGATACTTACAACACATTCAAAGTAACTCACATTGTTGATTCATTTCTCTTTGAAAATTATGTTGTTGTTTCATCTTGTGACTTCACTAGGTATTTTGTGGGGATATGATCCTCCTCTAGGTCCACTACTATAACATAAAGAGGAGTGCTCATATTGGGATCTATTTAGGACTTAGTCCTAGCCCTTATTGAGGTTAGTCCTCCTCTTCCTATAGATTCACCCCCTTCTCTAATTTTTAAGGGATCATTTTCAGGTGTCCCCATTTTTATCAGTGTTGCTACTATCTCTTTATCCTCATATTACACTTGCACTCTCTTTTTCACTTTCCTTCTTCTATATGTTTCATCTTTACCAACCTTCTTATTTCTCCTAATCTCCCTCTCTTGGTTGAGCTCCTTCGCTTCTTGCTGTGAAGTTGTAAAATATTCTATGTTCATGCTAATGAAATCTCCCCAAGATACCCTAAATGTTTACCTCTCAAAGTCATCACAAACTATTAGTTTGATTAGGGTATGGCAGGACAATGCCTCCCTATTTCATTTTTTTTACTTTAGTGCACATTTCTCTTAGGGATCATAAAAAAAGTTAAGGAATGATAAGGTTCTCCTTAGGCCTCTAATGGAACATATTCCTCAGTTGGTGAAGAAAAATGGAATGATAAGAATATATCATATTGAGCCTGTTGGTCACTATAATTGCTTAATTAATTTCAAACAACCAAGTGAAACATAAATTATCAACCCAGGGAAGTCTTTTGTTTCAAAGATAGTTGCGCACTATATATGCTCAATTCCAAAAGCACTTAGTGTTGTAGTAAGGAAATCATTCTATCTATACTTGCTGAAGTGAACTGAAGCTCTGGATTGAATCACAAGAAAGTAATCTCCCTATTGCAATTCTTTATAGTTCAAATTAAGAATCCTGGATTACATTTAAAATAATATTGCAATGGGTGAGAACAACTATCTTGCAATCAGAGAACAGGACCCTTACTCTCAAACAGAGACTCAGTATTAACACTCTTTTATGAAAGCACTAATGCAGAAAACAATAAACTCTATCTAACAGAAGACAAAGCACTCAGCTCCTTTCTATCTAAGAAGGAGCCTTAAGCCTTACTTCTGTTTAGCACACTTTTGAGATTGAGGTCTATAGAGAACAGGGCAATCTGATTCCTTCCTTTCTGAGCAGGGATCTCTAACCCAGTTTCCAGCTAACACAGGAAAAGTACACAGTGAATAGGA
>ML778793.1:874931-912956 GCA_009831015.1 Picea engelmannii
CTTCACATAGCTGCTGATGTTGTTTCAGCATCACAATTCACGTTATGTTCAGCCACGTGAATTGCGCTCCTAACTATGTCGGCTTTGACTGCTAGCTGTCAGGACTCGTGTTTCAGCATCGTGGCGGCCTCCTCTGTGTCTCAGTATCTGTTCTGGACTGAGTGACAGCTCTGTGTTCAGCATCTGCATCCCCGAACTATGTATTTGCTCTGTGTTCGGCTTATGCGTCCTCAGGTTGTGTAGCAGCTTCCGTGTTTCAACAGCGACTTTAGATAGTTCTGTGTTTCAGCATCTGCCTTGAATACGATTCTGCAAATATGGACACTTATGCGCTTCTAATCAATGGTTAGGTCCAAAAGTAATGTAAAGTATTATGCAAAACAGATTAAGCATATAATAATGAGAAAGGTCATTGTATACCTTGGAATGATCAGATGTAGTGATATTATGAGTCTAAACACTAGCGATGAAGGGTATAATAATGACAAAAAGTATGGGCAAAAAGGTGCAATATGTGGTCCTAACAGAGCCTTATTTCACATCTAATTTATTTTAAGAGTGGTAGGCCACCTCATCCCATCAGGTAGGAAAACTATCCCTCTTTACTCCATTCGTATTCTCCTTAGGATCTGTTGAGGGGTCCTAAATCCCTTTAACTCAACAGTAGGAACCAAACCCGCCACTGAGGCTCAATTATACCCTACAACATTTAATGGTGGAATGGTTCTCCAGATCTTGTGATCCGGCCAACTAATCGATGGGCTTTATGTTTTAATGTGAAGGCTTCTCCTTCAGTTTGGACGTTCTCTTTTTTTATTTTATCTTATAAGGTGGGACCAATACAAGATAAAAGCTGGTATAAACCAACTGGGTAACAAAGTGGGAAAATATTAAATACTGGAGAAGGCTGAGTTTGGGATAACCCTTTCACTCTAGCATGCAGACAACATTTCTCTACCATAAGCCTAGTAATAATACATTAACCTGTTGGTGTTCCACTTATTGACTAAGGGGCGATTATTAGAAAAAAAAACATACGCAATAAGCAATGGCAAGAAAAACAATTCTCTTAACACTAATCATCAATCACATAATAACACAATGATTTAATTTTCATCATTAAAGACAATAATTGTGAAAAACATTGAATCAATAACTTATCAACAGATTTAGAAGCTCTTACTCATTACAGTATCCATTTATGAGATGAAATCAGAAATAATTCTTCTCCACATCCAATCATACGCACTTTTGATGAAAAACACAAACTTGTCTATGGTCCTAAAATGAGGGTTTTTGTAACAACCATCAACCTTTTCTAACAGGTCGATCCTCCTATTTATAACATACTATTAACTAAAAATAACTATTAAATTGTAGCTAAGTAAACAAAAACTCACCACATGGTGCTTTCCTCTATCAGTCTTCAAAGAGTCATCAAATGATATCACTTGAGTGGGTAACTCTTCTTGTACTCCGACCACTTGACGAAGAGATCCCCGCATGTGTTAGCATACGGGAATCTATGTTGTTCCATTGGCGCCCAAAGAGTATCTCTTATATCTACTTCACATGCCTGATACTTGACTATTTTGGCACTTAACTGTTGCAACATGGCTCAATATTTGATCAGGTCCTCCATGAACTCCTGCACCTGTCCTGCCACCATGTCTGCCACCTTCATCATTTTTGCAGCCCATGGTGAGTCTTGTTCGGCATGTGATTTTACTATGTCATGCAAATCGACAAAGTCATCGGGTGTGTCGAATTCGGGGAGGTCGATGTCTCTCATTGATCGGTTGATATTGGTCCATATTTTCTTGCACTTGGCCCATTTCTCTTGGATTTCTCGATGAGGTTCCTGAGCCATTTTAACCCAATATTCGATCGATTTCCTTATGCAGTCGATGCTACTTTCCCTTGCACCTGGATGTCGTTCTCTTCGGCATCTTGCCCTATTACACTGCGTTGATATAATCGATCATTTCCATGAATTGATGTGCTTTCTCATACCACCTCTCCATATCCTTGCATGTTGCCAATGCAAGGAGGGTGTCTTCTTGAATCTTGGCTATCCTTGCAGTGAATAGGTTATGTTCATCTGTAAATTTTTTGTGGGCCTCCTGGAATTCGCTTCTCAAGAATATCGCGACCTGTGTGGTGTCCTGGTAATATTTCACCAAGTGGTGCAAATGTTCCAATTCCTTTAGAGTAGAAACCATCTCCTCTTCATCCCTTTTCACTCTGTCCAAGGTGGCATCTGTGATTTCCATCCCTGCACCGATAAGTTTGGATGTATTGGCATGCTTTGTGTTGATCAGTTTTTGCTCTATCGTGATGAGGATGGAGTGATATAGAGTGATCCTCCTCTTCTTGGTGGTTCTCTGGATGATAGCTTTCCTTTTCTGGTCATAAGCGATAGCATGTATGTCAGTGACTTCATCCACAGTTTTGGGGATTTGTTGATCTCTGTAGGCGAGCATATTTCCCAGGCTCCCAATGGTGTATATTTGTTCAAGGTTGGGTTCTTGAACTTCCTCCATGTGTTATGAAGGTCTGGATTCTATTTGTTTCTCATCAGGAAGTTGATTATCAATTGAAATTGAGGCATCAGGGATAGTCTCGGTACTTACCTAATAATCGTTCATTGAGACATCAATTTCCTGTTGTGGAGTTTCTTCTTTTTGTTCGCCCGACCCTAGCTTGTCCTTCAGACTATCCACTTGGGTCTCCAGTGCATCGAGTAGCTTAGTGTCTAAGAAACTTTTGACCTCTTGTTCATTCTGTGGAAGGCCCTAAATTCGATCATCGGGAGTTGGGGAAGATGCCTCTCAGGATCCTTTTCCTCTGTGATTGGCATAGGAGTCAGCAGGGACACCTCTGGACTTCCTTCATCATCATAGATGTTTATCAATTCATGGCAGGGGTTTGGTATACTTGTTCTCCCTGATGTTCCTACTATATCTAGTTGAGCTTAAACATCCTCAGGTAATCTATCCTATGGCATTGTAACTTCAGAGTTATCTAACTCAATGATTCCATCAATTTTTATTAGCTCAGGGATGCTTGGACCTACCTGGATTTCCTTTGGGTTGTTGACATGGGACCCTGTCATTCCTATGAGGTCTGGGTCATCTTAGAGTTGATCAATTACTCGTTGCACCTTCTCTATCATGAGAAATCCCCTTTCCCGTGCATCATGTGTCATAGGGAAGCCTTTATCCTACACCGGAGCTACCAAGGGAACCTCCATTGCTTATGTCGCTATCATTTATTCCCTAGCTCTGAGGGCCTCTTGAGACGATTTCTCTATGGTCGTCACATGTTCATCCAATATCATGGCCTTGAACTTGGTCATTTTTGGGTCGGCCATCCTTGCCATCACCTCGTCCCAGTCTTGGGCATTTTCTGTGAAGACTTCATCTTCAAATTTGTTGTGGGTGTATGGTTTTTGTTGGGAAAAATACCCTACGGACTAGGAAACTAGGGTCAGACTTGCATGCAGATTTTGACCGAAAAGAAACTACTTTTTACCTACAACCCAAGATTTAAACCCCTCTTTCACAGTAAATCCATGGAAGAGGACCACTAACCTTATTACCGGTGTTCGATGTAGATCCTTCGTTGCTCTTCAATTACTTTCTTGCGCTGCTCCTTCCACAGATGACCTGCACTCAAGACGAACAACAACTATACATGCATGCTACTTCTCTACTCAAGGGTTAGAAATCAAGAATAAATTAACCAAACCATAGAAAATTCATGCATTGGTACGGGAAAAGTATTCTTTTATTACTGAAAGTGAATCAACTTACAAACAAAGCTGAGACCGGCCACCACTCCTTGAACCTAATCCTGGGCTCCTCTTCTTCTGTCCTCCAACTGCTTTGCATTAAATCTCCTTTGGCATGAGGAAAGGCTAAAGGGTTGGGACAATGGATTACGTAAATGGGCAGTTTATTCGCTATATTTTTTCCTCTTCCAAATGGTACCCCTACCCCTTCTTTTATAGGCTAGAAGGAGCTAGGGTTTTGGACGAACCCTTGCACATGTATGGCCGGGAGTTTCAATTAACTGACCCATAGATTTTTGTTCCATCGGAAAGTTTCCTTTTTTCGTGCTTTGTTAGGTACACACGGGCTGTAGTGAGTCAGTCAGCATGCACACGTGTGCAGTAATGGGTTAGGGCACGTGGGCCTTGACACAAGAGGATTTTCAAAGAGTTGTTCAGCAGAGTTTTGGCAAAGAAGGGATATGAGTTGGCCTGATGCTAGGTAAGCATGTGTGGTGCAATTTAGGGTTATAACAATGGCCAGCAGGATGACACTTGTGAATCATGTTTCAATACCAACCCCTTTGGATCATTATTGCAAAATTGGCATGTCTGGAATCTAAACTATAGTTGGCTCAACCCTTCTTGTTTGGCTTGAGCGGTGTCCTTCACCAGGTAGAAACCTACATGGAAACCATAAGGTATGAATGTTCGCTTCTTGTCCTTGACCAGGTTGGCATTGTATCCTTGCAGGATGGTCTGCTAGCATATCTCTCCCACTACAAGCCTGTCAGGGACATGTGCTGGCAGGAGATGTGGTGCTCTAGTGGCACCGAACACCCTGATGTAGGTGTCGCGCTTGTCCAAGTACCAATGGCCTACCTTTGATATCATCTTCTTGGCCACATTCGATAGTCTTGGGCATTATTTCTTAAAAAGAATGAAACAAATTCATGCGATGAATTCATCGCAAATGAGGGAGTAAGACTTCTTGTACCTGTTCTCTCATAGGATGCTGAAATAAATGTGGACCGAGAGCTTTGCAACATGCCATCTCAGATTCATGTCGGGGAATATGTTTCGAGCACACATGACATCGAGAAGATATGAAGCCATGTATAATTCTAGTGTCTCTCCTCCCTTTGGCATCTGAGCCTATTGGATAAATATGCTCAATTGTTTAGAAATGATCGCTCCCTGGTTGAAACCACTCCCAAAGATTGCCATTGTGTAAGCTGAGGGAATCCATGCCTCTGAAAGCTTGGAGCAGTCCTTCTCTCCATATAATATTCAGATGAGATTCATCAAGTAGATGAATGGATCCCTTAAGTTGGTCATATGGTACCATCCAGTTCTTCGATTAGTGTATTTCTTGTCTTCCCTCGACCATGAGGCCATCACCCAGCTGGTGTCATGGCGCTCGTAGAGATTAACGACAAAATCTGTATTCATATGCTCCTTGGGGTATTAGAGTTTGTAGTATTTATGGACCTCTACTGGAAGGAACACCCTGACACACCCACCATTTTCATCGTTGATTAAGAACTTATGTGTGTCTATGTGGTCAATGAGCCACTTCAAAACTTCAATATAGGGAAAAACAGGGGGTTTTCTTGCCACCATATGCAGGTACGATCGTCGGATATTCAGAAACACCTCGTCATCGAGCGCTCTCACATATGGATCACTATGTGGGATATATTTTAGGTATTCTTCCTGGCTGATATTTTTAAAGAGCTCTCACCAATGTGGGAGTGTCTCCCTAGTCCCTATGCTTACCTCTGTATCTCCAAAGGTCGGAGGCTGAATAAAAACCTTCTTCGTTGTTGCTTTGATCACAGGTTCCAGTCTCAGAATGTATTCCAATTGTTTTTCAACCCCTGGAGAGGATCCTTCACCTAACTCTGGTCCTTTCAGCTTCGGCGCTTGTTGATCACTCAACACACCATAAAAACCCTATGCCAAATCCTACTTTTTGGGTACCACTTGATCTTTTGCACTGTCTGATTCATCTTTTTTGTGAAAAATGTTGCCTTTGATTATCGTTTTGATTCTCATTAAGTCCTTAAACGTTTTCTTGAACATGTGAAAATAATTGTAACTTAAAAGACTAACATTTAATTAAATAATCGACAGCTGAAACATTTCCCTGATGTGCTAAAATTCGACATCAGAAAGAATTCAAGATGAGAGAAAATCACTCGAGAGAACTGAGGTCGTCGAGCGCCAATCTTCGTCGACGTCAACTAATGGAAGTTGTTCTTTCAAAAAAAAAATCACGCAAGGACATCACCGACAACCGATTCCCTTCGATGTCAACAAAGGATGAAAAGATTAAGCATTGAGCAAAGAAATAAATGATATCGTTGATCGTCGACTTCCGAAACATTTTCGGTATCGGAGGTTTTTTAGGACGACAAATCACAAGGAAACTACGTGATAGGTTTATTTCTGAAGGTTGATCCCTGATACCTTGTCGGCATCAGCAGTCCCAAGTTTATCTTAGAATGTTCGACTTGAACAAAGTCTCGAGTCCGACCATTACCCGCGAGCTAAGTTCTTGGTCTTCAGTACCTTGTATCCCGAGTCATTGGTGCCACATCAGCATCTACGATGAAATTGATTGGTGTCGAAGGTTTTTCGCGGAAGGATATCAAATAAAATACAAATAAACTCGGAGAAATACTAAGTATAAAATCGAGGCTAACAACTTACAAGAATTCGGAAAAAGAACACAGTAGATACACACGCAAAGAGAAGAAATGATGCATTCAACCGCTACAACCAAAATCCTTTTGTCAAAGTTTTGAGACTTTATATATTAGATTTCCATCGAGCTCAGGTTACATATAGTAGGCACTGTCTACTCCCTTGGCCAACCAACCTGGTTACATTAATAACATGAAGATTTTTACAAAAAAGGGAAACTAGCAAAATTTTGTGTCTCATTTGAGAATACAAAACAGAGTTCGCCAATCATGCCTCTTCTACATGTGGACTTTCTCCTCGGCTGCTTTGCGCTCCCTGAGGTGTTTTCATATTTTTTTCTTCCAACACACTTTGCGCTTCATGCATCTACACGATCGTATATTTCACTTCTCGAAGCTGCCTCTTTAGCTAGGTTACGTTCCCTTCATGACCTTGTTGTGCTAACACGTAAAGGGTCTTTTCTTCCAAGTGTCATCGTAATTATCTATTTTCCTTTTAGAGTTCAACAATGGTGAGTTGCTCCTACTCCAGCTGTTGATTAGGCTCTTGAACATTAGAACCTAAGGAATTTTTCCTCCTCTTTCTTCCATCACTTCCTTGATTTGTGGTTTTGACATGCACTATCCGGATAGCGAGCATTAGTAACTCCTCGAAGACTAACCTTGTGCTCGACCCAATCAAGATTTGGTCTTCCCCAACTTCCTTATTCTTCCTAGTCCTTCCTCTCCTCCAAGGTATATTTTGTTGAGGAAGCGTGGCTTCTGACCTATGTCCTTCTGGCGTAAATTCTTCCATTTTGACCTCTGCACAGGGCAATACCATCGTTTCCACGCAAAGGTAGGAATCTCCCTTTGAAGCCTTGGGAACACCCGCTGCAAATAAGAATGATTCCTAGACATTTTGAGGCTCAATCCTGGTGCTTCGGCTACCTCACAGGCCCCATCTTGTGTTTTGAGGAGTTCCCATAGTGCGACATCGTATCTACTATGCGCGTGGGTGACTTGACAAGGGCCCAAAGCAAATAATTTTATCATACTAGACTCACGAGACGAATTACCAACAATGCATAAGCTTGGATGGTAAGTAGAACATATGCAGAACATCTAGAATTTATAACAAAGCGGGCAGTGAGTTGAAATGTGCCAGGGAACATTGAATTCCTGTCAATAGGATGTTTTAAAGAATTTATGTATTACATTCACACGATGGGTATCATCGGGGGCATTTCAGATGCGGCCAATAGAAGTTGAAGAGGGTGTGTGGTATGATTACCTCAATTTGTTTTTAATTCCCCAGCCTCCATGATGAGCTGATGATGGTTGATGCACTTGTTGATGTGACTTCTATTTGAGAAAATTTCCTCGACCTAGGGCGCTTAACAACTTCCCTTATGACAAGATCTGACCCTTTTGGAACATACTCATACTTTCAACAAATGTTTGGCTCTGACATCCTTTCTCGACCCCAAAGGCCAACCAGCCACTAGTGTGACTTTGACTCTGATGTTTTTCATACCTGATCTTTCATGTTGTGATGCATGAATGTAACCCACCCTAACTGCATAAAAAATGACGGTGCTAATAGAAATGGTGCAGGAAATTTGAAGGGTCGCAGAGATCCCATAAGTATCAAACAACTAGGTTTAACAAGCTTTACAGGTATATACCAATATGGATTCTTCACGCTTACGTTTTATACAAATATTTTTCCAATTGTTGTTCTATACACAATCTCTAAAATATGTTAATTTCGATTACAAGAAATACGCCTCCGACTATTGAGAAAAATTGGCTCAGTAACCTCGCCAAGAAATCCGAAAGAAATTGGGTCAGAAAAATCAATAGGGTGATGAAATATATCGGACTCCCTGAAGTTCGATATATCTGATGACTTTGTTGACATGCAAAACATAGTCGAATCTCACACCAACCAATATTCAACAGGGTCAAAAGACTAGCAAAGGTGACCGACACAAGGCCAGGGCACGTGCAACAATTTATGGAACACCCAATCAAAGTTCAGGCTATGCTACATCAGTTAAATACTAGTCTAGTGAAGTATCGGGTGCATGCAGTAGAAATCAAATAAATTTACACAGCCTCGATGGAACAACACAGGTTTCCATACACTAACACTTGTGAGGAGTTGTTCATCAGTTGGTCAAAGTATAAGAAGAGACACCCTTTCAAAGTGATATATTAAGATGACTATTAGAAAATTGCTAGGATAGAACACCACATGGCAAGTTTCGTTTTGCCTAACTGCACTTTATTCGTTATTTTTAGTTAATTTTATGTTATAAATAAGAACATCAATCGATTAGTCAAAGGTCGATGGTTGTTGCAAGAAACTCTCTTTTCTAGTTTTTTAAGAATTATTTTGAAGCTGCCTTTAATTGAGAAGTCCGTATGGACCAGAGACAAGTTATATTTTCATCAAATGCATGTGTGATTGGACATGGAGAAGAACTATTTCCTATCGTGTTCCATGAATGGATGTTGTAATGAGTAAGAGCTATTAAATTTGTTGTTAAGTTATGTGATGCAATGTTTTACAATTCTTTTCTTTAATGATTAAGATGAATCGTTGTGTTATTATGTGATGGATGATTAGAGTAGGTGAATTATTTTTCTTGCCATTATATTATCACATGCATTTTTTCTTTCTGATAATTAGTATCTTAGATAGTAATTGGATGATCACATGGTTAACGTATTAGTACTAGGCCTATGGTATAGAATTGTTTGTTTGCATGATTGAGTAGTGGGTTATCCCAAGCTCGACCTCTTCTCCAATAGTTAAACTTAATCATGTTTGTTACCAAGTTGGTTTATATTGTCTTACATCTCATATCGGTCCCACCTAAGAGAAAATACAAAAAGAGAAAGTTCAAACCGAAGGAGAGGCCTTCATAAGAAAACATAAATCCCATCGATTAATTGGTCGGATCACAAGATCTGGAGAACCATTTCACCATTAAGCGTTGTAGAGTCTAATTGGGCCTCAGTGGCGGGTTTGGTTCTTGTTGTTGAACTAAAGGGATTTAGGACCCATCAACAGTGCCCTCGACGATCATCTAGTGGTTGGATTTCTTGGAGGCATTGTTCTTGTGATCAAAATAAACCTTCATAGACTGTGTAAAGAATAAAACCGATAGTAGCATATAATTTGTAGCCATGTAAAATTTACCAACTTGGATATGTACCTGTGAATCTTGCTAAAATCTAGTTGTTTTGATACTCATGGGATCTCTGCAGCCTTCGAATTACTCATCTCACTTCTCCAGATGCTCTAAATTTATTTGTGCGCAGAATGATTCTGTTTACAATGGATCAAGTGAATTTAAACTAGGGAATAACTTATCATGTTGCATCATCCATTCAATTCGGGTGATGAGTGATATTTAATCAAATATGTCACTAAATATCTACAACTTAAATTCATCGTGGGTTGAAGGAAAAGGCGTGGGGGTGATGAGGTCTATCGGTGATTTTAAACGGTCCTCTTGATTGGTGCACAAGGTAGAAACTAATGTGAGATTTGGTATTAATTGGCCCCTTAAATGCTCAAAATCTAATCATATCTAACGCTAAAATGTCCCATCATGTGGCTTTCTTAGTGGGTGGATCGGGGATCATGGATGTGTTATGAATGTTTTCTTCGATGTCCCTTGCAAAATCTTTGATGCCGATCAATATCATCATCCAATGTTTCCACGGAAAGTCTCACTCGGAGGTGTGACTTGGACCGAGGGAACCAAGAATGACTCGGGGTAAAACTAGACCATACGGTTCTCCCATCATGCAAAGACGTGTGGCGTTGAATAATGGTGACCTAATTCATGTGTATTAATCGGAGTCAAGACTTTCCTTAAGTTGTTTGTTCTAAAACAAACATTGTCTTGCCGATGTCGAAAAGGTATACAGGGTTGGTGATCGGTGATAAACCTATCACGTGTTTTTCTACGGATTAGATTCCTCGAAAAAGTATCGATGTTGAAATGCATCGGGTAATGGTGATCGGGAGAACTCTTTAGCGTGGTCAGAATGTTCATTGTGATCCTTTGAGGTATTCCCTGATTCTAATAAGCACGTCAAGTATCAGTTATCGACGATATCTTTTGTTGCTTTTTTAACGTCTATTCCCTTCATCTTTTACCAATGTTGAAGAGAAATCAGCTATCAGTGATATCCTTATGCAAAAATTTGGTGCAAACAAAAAATTCCTTTTTCTGATGTCGATGGATATTGGTGCTTGGTGACCAAGTTTTCCCGAGTGGCTCTTTTCCTTATTTGAATTCTTTCTGATGTCAGATTTGAGTGTGTCGGGTGAAGAGTTTTGGCTTTTGATTCTTTATTCAAGAGTTAAGGATTTTTAAGTCGTGGGGTTTCATAATTTAAAACAAACCTGAATAGTTGATGATAGTCATGATAATAAGCAAAGGAAAAACATTTCACAAAAAAAAAAAAAAAAAAATGAAGTCGAATGAGACAGTGCAAAGATCAAGTGGTACCCAAAAAGTAAAAAATGACATAGGATTTTTAGGGTGTGTTGAGTGCTCAAAAAATGGTGACTTACTGGGTGAAAGAAAAATCTATGTTCCTTCCTCATGCTTGGCTAATACAAAAGGTTGTTAAGAACTTAAATAGTTTTTTATCAGAGCCTCTTTTATCCTTGCATTTGAATTTCCTTGGTTGGTGCATCTAGGCCTGCCTGTGGGGTTTTCAACCTTTATTCAAACTTCATTACCTGTAACCCTAACTCATGCCCCCTTTGACAATATTTTAGTAAAGAATTCACTAGCACTCGGCCTTTTAGTTACCCTTATTCACTTGTTACGGTGTTTCTCCGTTGTCAGTACGCATCCATAGCCCCGACTGAGTCACCCCGATGTCACAAACCTTGTTTTTCTTCCAGCGAGTTTCCATAGACCCGACGAAGTTATCTACATACCCTCTCCTATTGTGCGCTCATTTGATTAGTTTATTTTTATTTCGGCAGAATTCCTTGAGCGATTGGGAGAGGAGGACTTCTGTTATTTGCAAAAAAAATGAGATGGTTAAGGTGAAATTTTGCTAGCTCTGTCTATGAGGTATATGTAGTCCTTTCCATCTTACCATATTTCCCTTAGGGTTTCACCAGACCACTAGGAAGACACTTCATCACTTTTCCAAGGTTGTTCATTTACGCGGGTTAGATAGAGAACCCCTTAAAACAACTGCAGTTCCCCTCGCGCATCTTGTATGGTATGAGAGTGATGATTCGGGAACAGATTTCGTCGTATCACATGAATTGAGGTCAACTAGTTTTTTTCAAAACAAAATATTCAAAGCACATAAGTGCAATGTAAAAAGACAAAACCAAAAATAAGTTTGCAATCATTCTATCTAAAACAAACATCGTGATAACAGAAAAACAAAAATATTTTTGTTTTTAATGGAAATATTGTTTTAGGGCTTGGTCATTCACCGGGAGGGAGTCAGGTTCCCCCCTTAGATTATGCAATTGATACATGCCTACCCCAATCTTCTCATCCACCTGGAAAGGTTTGAGCCATAGGTTTTGAAACTTAGAATGTTTTCCTTTCAGCTCATTTACTCTATCCCATTTCAAGACTAAGTCTCCCACTTCAAAATTCTTCTCTTTATCCTTATGCTTATCAAACCACCTTTTCACTATCTGTTGATGAGTTATGAATTTTGATTTTTCTTTCTCCCTTTCTTCTTCCAACATGAGGAGGGTATCAATTCTTTATTGTATGACTGATGAGGGATGTCCTCTAGATTCTTGAGCAAGTTGAAGAGATGGAAGATATAGCTTGTTTGGGAGAATGGATTCATGTCCATATACCAGAAAGTATGGGGAATTCCCTATATCTTCCTTGGGTGTAACTCTATCATCCCACAAAGAATTGTGAAGTGAACTATGCCAATTCCTCTGGTTGTTTGTCACTATTTTCTTTAATATTCTCATTAGGTTCTTATTAGTTTATTATGCCACTCTGTTCCCCTGTGGATAGTAGTTTGCAAAGTACCTAATTATGATTCCTTTGTCCAAAGAAAACTTTGTTAATAAGGTGGAAGAAAAGTAAGTTTCGTTAACAAAAACAAGGATGGAAGGCACACCAAACCTTGTGATCAGTTGTTGTTCTATGAATTGTATCAACACCTTCTTGTTTACATAAGTTAGAGGGATGGCCTCTGCCAATTTCATGAAATAATCTGTAGCAGTCAGTATGTACCTATGTTGTTTTGAAGAACTTGGTGTAATCTCACCTATGATATCTAACCCCCATTGCTCGAATGGCCTGGAAAAGGCTACCGGTTGGAGTGGGACCGCTGCTCTCTTCTCCCTCCCAGCGCTTATTTGACAAGTTTTACAGTTTCTAGCATATGTGTGAGCGTCCTTGAATAGAGTAGGCCAATAATAGCCAGCTCTCAGTATTTTATGAGTAGTGGTGTTTCCTACGAAGTGTCCACCTGCAGGACCATCATGGATCTCCTTCAAAACCTTTTCTGCATCATCACGTTTGAGACATCTTAAAAGTACCCCATCGTAATTAACACGAAAAAGCATTGAATTTATGAGGCGATATTGTGCGGATTTTAACCTAAGGGATCTCCTTTGCCTAGGGTTTAGGTTTTCTGGGCAAGTCCCATGATGCAGGAGTTTCTCATACCAAGACTCTTTCCCTGGGGAGATGTATGAAGCTTCGCCACACCATAATGTCAATTCATTTTCCCATCTGAGGTTATCATTTACTTGGTCCTAGGCTTCAGCTGCCATTTTTCATAACCCTTGTCCCTTAATTAGTTTAGCGGGTTTTATATCTAGATCAAATTATTGGACTATTGTCATCTAGTTTCCTCTTCTTTCCCCCATCTCTTGTTGAGTGAATAGGGATCAGACTGCAGGGTGAGGAATGATGACTTTGGTATGGTTCTTAAGGATGTAAGATTTGAAGTGTTTCACTGCCTTGTACACAGCATAAGTATGCTTGTCTATATCAGGGTAATTTAGTTCGGCCCCTTGGAGATTAGTTCTCATGAATGATATTGGGGCCTCGTTGTTGTGATCATCCTTCTGAGTCAATATTGTAGCTAGTGATTGGTCAGAGGCAAAAGTGTAGAGAAAGAAATATTTGTTGAAATCGAGACTTCGTAACACTGAAGCCTAAGATATTGCAGTCTTAATATTGTTTAAAACCTTCTTTTGTTCATCATCCCACTTAAATTCATCATCTTTATGAATCTTTTTTTGTAAGTGTTTGATAATTTCAACGAAATCGGGGGTGAATTTCCTCACAAAATTGATTTTCCCAAAGAATGATTGCATAGCCTTTTTGTTGTGAGGCAATGGACTTAGAGTTATAGCCTTAATCCTTTCTGGGTCTATGTGGATCCCTGCTTGGGATATAATTTGGACTAACATCTTACCTTCCTTGACACCAAAAATAGTTTTCTTAGGGTTTAAGGATATACTGAATTTCCTACACCTTTCGAAAATTGTTGGATGTGATCTTATATGTTCTTTGAATACACAATTATGTCATCCAAATGGACTACTACACATTTTTTGATTAGTCCCCAAAATGCTACGTCCATGGCCCTTTAGAAGGTCGCCCCTGCATTGATTAACCCAAAGGGCATGCATTTATAGGCGAAGGTTCCCCACTTGGTTCGAAAAGTAGTTTTCAAGCGGTCTTCTTCTGAAACTAGAACATGGTTGTAACCTAAGAAACCATCCAACAAGGAGAAAATCTCATATCTAAACACGGTCTGCAAGGGTTTCTCCATTGGTGGGACTGGGTAGTTGTCATTTTCTGAAGCTTTGTTGAGGTTTCTGAAATCTACACATAGGCGGATATCCCCTGACTTTTTCCTTACAGGAACCAAATTTTATACCCATGCAGAGTGTCTAACCTGGAAGATAATTTTGGCATCTAATAGTTTCCTTAACTCCTAACACATGAGAGGCTCCAAGGATGGGTGGTACTTTTGGAGCTTCTATTGGAAGGGTTTTACTTCAATCTTTAAAGGGATAGTGTGTTGAATGATATGGGTATAATAAGTTTTCAAATCTTGGTAGGACCACGCAAAGACATCTTCATATTGTCTGGAAAGATTGAGATAGGCCTTCCTTTCCTCTTTAGATATCGCCTTGTCGAGGTTTATATTTTTGGGGTTTTTCGGGGTTCCTAAATTGATGGTTTCGTGCATGGGACAAGAACTCCCCTTCTTTGCGTTCTTTGACTCTTTAAAGCTTTCCCTTAGATCAAAAAGGTTTTCTAAATTGGATATTCCCTTCTATATCATGTGAGACCTTGGTTTGTCAGTCGATTGATCTATCTGAGGATCTGTTTCTGCTTATTGTTCCTGGAATACTTCATCATTAATAGCCAAGTCTTTAAAATTATCATGATTGGTCAAAAAATTTATGATCTGTTCATCTCCTTCAAAGACCTTCCAACTAGAAATATTGTTAGACACCGATGGTTTGTAGAGTAGCTCGACAGTGAACTAAGAGGCTTCATAATGTTCTAGAGGTGATAGCCTTGAGGTAGCGGTAGCCAGAGAATCAGCAAGAATGTTATTTTTTCTGGGGATCATTGTAATGTTGAAGGATTCAAAATGCTCTATTAGCCCATGCACTTCTTGTTGGTAATTCCTCAGGTGTGGAGAGTTGAAATGTATAGTGTTCCTTACTTGTCTAACAATAATTTCAGAATCTCCAAAAACATTAATTTCTTTGGCGTTTAATTCCATGGCTTTCTTTAGCCCTTTTACTAGAGCTTCATACTCGATGGTGTTATTTGTGCATTCAAAATCTAATATACGAGACATGAAATTTTGTTTACCTTTTGGATCAATGAGGATGCACCCTACCCCTGACCCTTCTTGAGATTTATAGCCATCAAAGTATAAGGTCCAAACTTGTGGGAAAAACCTATTCTCTTCCTCTTTCCTGTCACTTTATTATTCACTTCTTGTTTGCTCTATGATTTCTAATGCAGGTTCTTGACAGAAGAGGGTTTCCTTTGTTGTCGTCGGAAATTTCTCTTGAAAAATCATTTTGGAGTTTTGCATAAGAGGGACATCAAATGAGAGGGGGGAGAAATTCCCAAAATTGGAATCACATGAATAATTGCCTAGCACGGGGAAATTTATCGATGAGGGTTCATTTAGGGTTTCTAAGTCAGTGACAATATGTTTTAGATATCTTTCCCTATCGATCCTGATAATGTTTGTGTTCCCCTTTAATGGAAGCCAAAGGTGAGCCCAATATGTACTAAATTATCCATATAACTTCTCAAACCAATCTCGACTTAATAAAAATCCATAAGATTATGGGATATCTACTACAATGATGTCAATTACTTGCACAAATTTAGGGTGTGTCGCTATTTTGATAATTAAATATTTGAGCTCTCCCATAACCTTCACCTAGGTTTTGTCTAATTGTATACCATGTTTATCTCTTTTGAGAGGGACTGCGTTTAATTTTTTTCAAATAGATAATTGCATGGCATTAGAGGATGCTCCTGAGTCAACCAAACAATTATGGAGATTTATGTTGAAGACTTAAAACATCAAAAGGAACAGTGGGACAAAAGGTTTTCCCTTATTTTCTTCAGAGCATGCATTCATAGTTGGTTTATTTCCTAGATCTATGAGCATTAGGTTTCCTCCTTGTTCAGTGCTTGTTGTGGGATTTTCCACTGATTCCAATGCTTGTAATAGAAAGTTCTTTTGTTGGGGGATTTTACACATGTCCATGACCGACATATTTTCTTTCAAATTTTTCAAGTCTTCTACTATGTTGTAGTCTATCTTGGGTGATTCTCATGTATGTATGTTTATAGGGTTTCTTCGAGGAGAAAAAGGTGATTTTGGGTGATCGATAGTTGGTCTTCCTCCCGAAGTTTGAGTAGTAGTAAGATCATTTGAGACAGATTGACCCCTGCTTCATGTTTTCACAACCAGGACTTCTGCGGGTGGTGCTTGAACTTAAAACAGGTCATTGGAAGGTGTTGGTAGGTCAAGGTCCCATATCAACATGGTTGTTTTTTCTCGTGGACCAACCTCTTCCTGATCAGAAATATTCATAGTTGAGTCGCTTGATTGTTCAGTTAGGGAGACTTCATCTAGAAACATGTTGGCCATCAAATTCATGGAATGAACCCATTGAGGGAAGTCTCTTTTAGAGTGATTCTCTTGATGATAGGTACATAAAGAATCAGATGCTACATTTCCAATATCGACGTTTAAGTTGGCTAGGGGAGGTTCAAGTTCTTTGAAAGATGAATTTCTTTTTAAAAAAGGTTTATAGGGCATTTGGCCTTGGTTTCCCTCCCCTGTAATTCTCTTCACGTCTATGTTTTTGTTCGATGACTTCTTGACCATGTGTTGTAGGTCTTCTATGTCCCCACTTCCTTTTTCGGGACCTTGTTCGGTTTGTTTCCCTGAGGGTCTAGTCTAAAGGATTCCGCTCCTGGGAGGAGGTTGAAATTATTTTTTAACCAATGAGACATGGCCTTCTTTACATCCCTTCATTTAGAACTCTATCATTTTGGCTTATTCAAAATTCTCAACTAAGGTTGGTTTGGCAACCCTTTTCACAAACATGGAAATAGAAGTTGGGAGAGCATTATCTTATACTTTGATTTGCAACTCATGAGTAGGTTTAGCTTCACGTTGGAATTTGTTTAATATAGTGGTAAATATTTGATTGAAGTATTTAACCTTCTCCTTTGAACTCATGGTGGCGGTGAACAACTCAGCCATCAAAGCTCCTGTAGTGGTTTCTTCTCCAAATTTTTCTAGAAAATCCTTTTGAAACTTCGTCCAACTGGTTATGGATCCTACAAGTAAGTTAAAATACCATGTGAAAGCCAAATTCTCGAAAGTGTAGGGGAAAATTTTGCATACTACCTCTTCATGTTGAACATTCATGAGCCTGATAGCTAGTATGAATTTTTTTATATGGTCTTCAGGAAATCCTGAGGTTTCAGGGTCAAATTTAGAGAGTAACTTCTCTCAATGTCGAGGGAGGTTATGTACTCATCCAGGGATGGCCAAAGAATCTTTGTCCAACCAAGGTTTATTATTCTAAGGTGGGTTTCCCCTTTCTTCACACTGGTCATTGTTATATTCCATGTCTTTGAATCCTGAAACTGAGCATTATGAGTTAAACCCTTCTTCTTCCAAAAAATCGTTGGGCTTGAAGAAGTTATCGATTGGTGTTTCAGGAATTAGATTAAGAGGATGTTCAATTTTGGTGAGGGTGAAATCTATCAGGTATTCTACTGTGTGCAAAAAAACCTGGTCAAGGGTGTCGACCACTGGTTTGTTTATTTGTTTTCTTTGAGCAAGTAACGGAGCTAATGGCAATGCACCAATATGTCGAGCATAAGCTCTTTTGATTCTTCTAAATTGGTTTAATTCCTCGTGAGAAAGATCATAAGGTATATCAGGGAACAGATTTTCTTCCTCCTACTGGGGTGAGTTATTCATTTCAGGAGTACTCAATGTGTGTGGGATGTCTTGGGAATGACTAACCATGCATGTGGGTTGTTTTGAATCTACAGGCTGTCTGGAATATTATGTCAAAAACAATGTCATCCATTCATTCTTCAGGCCTCCTTCTAGCACCAATTTTGTTTAGGGTTCCTAAATCCCTTTAACTCAACAGTAGGAACCAAACTTGCCACTGAGTCCCAAATAGACTCTACAGTGTTTAATGGTTGAATGGTTCTCTGGGTCTTACAATCCGGCCAATTAATCGATGGGATTTATGTTTTCTTGTGAAGGCTTCTCCTTCAGTTCAGACATTCTCTTTTTGTATTTTCTCTTATAAGGTGGGACCGATATAAGATAAAATATGGTATAAACCAACTAGTTAACAAAGTGGGAAAAATATTAACTACTGGAGAAGGATGAGCTTGGGATAACCCTTTCACTCTAGCATGCATACAACAATTCTCTACCACAAGCCTAGTAATAATACATTAACCTGTTGGTGTTACAATTATTGAATGAGGGGTGATTATCATAAAAACACATATGCAATAAACGATGGCAAGGAAAATAACTCTCTTAACTCTAATCATTAATCACATAATAACACAATGATTTAATTTTCATCATTAAAGACAAAAACTATGAAAAACATTGAATCAGATAACTTATCAAGAGATTTAGAAGCTCTTACTCGTTACAACATCCATTCATGAGATGAAATCAGAAATAATTCTTCTCCACTTCCAATCATACACACTTTTGATGAAAAACACAAACTTGTCTCTAGTCCTAAATAGGACTTCTCAATTAAGGCAACTCTGAAATAGTTCTTTACAAAATCAAAAAATGAGAGTCTTTGTAACCACCATCGAACTTTTCTAATAGGTCAGTCCTCCTATTTATAACATCCTATTAACTAAAAATAAATATTAAAGTGTAGCTAAGTAAAAAAAAAAATTACGACATGGTGTTTTCCTCTATCAGTCTTCAAAGAGTCATCCAATGATCTCACTTGAGTGGGTGACTCTTCTTGTACTTCGACCACTTGATGAAGAGATCCTCACATGTGTTAGCATACGGTAATCTATATTGTTCCATTAGGGTTGAAATAATCTCTCTTAGCTCTACTGCCCTTGCTTGATACTTGACTATTTTGGCACTTAACTGCCACAACATGGCTCGAGCTTTGATCGGGTGCTCCATGAACTACCGCACCTATCCTAGCACCATGTCTTCCACCTTCACTATTTCCATAGCCCATGATGAGTCTTGTTCGGCATGCGCACAAGTTGACAAAGTTGTCGGGTGTGCCGAATTCGGGGAGGCAAATGTCTCACATTGCCTATTTGATATTGTTCCATATTTTCTCACACTTGGCCCATTTCTCTTAAATTTCCTGATGAGGTTCCTAAGCCATTTTAACCCAATATTTGGTTGATTTCCTTATGCAGTCAATGTTTCTTTCCCTTATCCCCCGGATGTTGTGCTCTTTGGCATCTTGGCCATGTTGTACCATGTTGATATAATCAATATTTTCCACGACTTGATGTGCTTTCTCATACCACCTCTCCATATCCTTGCATGTCTCCAATGCCATGAGGGTGTATTCTTGAATCTCAGTTATCCTCGTAGTGAATAGGTGTCATTCATCTGTAAATTTGTTGTAGACCTCCTGGAATTCGCTTCTCAGGAATATCGTGGCCTGTGTGGTGTTCTGGTAATATTTCGCCAAGTATCTCAAATGTTCCAATTCCTTTAGAGCAGTAGCTAGCTCCTCTTCATCCCTTTTCACTCTGTCCAGGGTGGCATCTGTGATTTCCATCCCTGCGTCGATAAGTTTGAATGTCTTGGCATGATCTATGTTGATCATTATTTTCTCCATGGTGATGAGGATGGAGTGATCTAGAGAGATCCTCCTCTTCTTGGTGTTTCTCTGCATGATATATTTCCTTTTCCAGTCATAAGAGATAGCATGTATGTCAGCAACTTCATCCATAGGTTTGGGGATTTGTTGATCTCCCCAAGTGATCATATTTCCCAGGCTCCTGATGGTGTATATTTGTTCAAGGTTGGATTATTTAACCTTCTCCATGTGTTCTAAAGGTTTGGATTATGTTTGTTGCTCATCGAAAAGTTGAGTATCGATTGAAATTGAGGCATCGGGGGTAAGCTCTTTACTTACTTGATAATCAGTCGTTGATATGTCGATTTCCTGCTGTGGAGTTTATTCTTTCTATTCACCTGACCCTGGATCATCTTTTGGACTATCTGCTTAGGTCATCGGTGCATCAGGCATATTATTGTCTAAGACACTTTTCACCTCTTTTTCATTCTATGGAAGGCCCTAAATTTGAGCATCGGGAGATGGGGAAGATGCCTTCTCAAGCTCCTTTTCCTCTGTGATCAGCACAGGAGTCACTAGGGACACCTCCAGACTTTCTTCATCATCATACATGTTTATCAATTCATGGAGGGGGTCTGGTATACTTGTTCTCTCTGATGTTACTACTATCTCTAGTTGAGCTTAAACATCCCCGGGTGATCCGGCCTATGGCATTGTAACTTTAGGTTTATCTAACCCAGAGATTCCATCAATTTCTATTAGCTCAGGGTTGCTTGGACCTATATGGATTTCATCTGGGTTGTCAGCAAGGGACCCTGTCATTCCTATGAGGTCTGGGTCGTCTTGCAGTTGATCAATTACTCAATGTGTTGGTTCTATCATGATAAATCCCCTTGCTCGTGCGTTCTATGTCATAGGGAAGCCTCTATACTGCACTAGAGATACCATGGGAACCTATGTTTATTCTTCTACTATCATTTATTCCCTAGCTCTGAGGGCCTCTTGAGTCGATTTCTCTATGGTCACCGCATGTTCATCTAGGCTCATGGCCCTAAACCTAGTCATTTTGGGGTTGGCCATCCTTGCCACCACCTTGTCCCAGTATTAGGAATTTTCTGTTAAGACTTCATTTTCAAATTTTTCGTGGGCATACAGCCAGCAGGACGACACTTGCAAAGCATGTTTCAAGACCAGACCCTTTGGATCATTCTTGTGAAATCAGCCTGTCTGGAATCTGAACCATAGTTGGCTCAACCCTTCTTGCTTGGCTTGAGCGGTGTCCTTCACCAAGTAGAAACCTACATGGAAACCATAAGCTATGAACGCCCACTTCTTTTCCTTGACCAGGATGGCTTTGTAGCCTTGCAAGATGGTCTGGTGGCATATCTCTCCCACTACAAGCCAATCAGGGACATGCACTGGTAGGATATGTGGTGCTTTGGTGGCCCCAAACACCCTGATGTAGGTGTCCCACTTGTCCAAGTACCAGTGGCCTACATTTTATATCATCTTCTTGGCCACAGCCGATATTCTCGGGCATTATTTCTTAAAAAGAATGAAAGAAATTTGTGTGATGAATTCATCGCAGATGAGGGAGTAAGACTTCTTGTACCTGTTCTCCCATAGGATGCTGAAATAAACATGGACTGAGAGCTCTGCAACATGCTAGCTTAGATTCACATCGGCAAAGATGTTTCAGGCACACATGACATCAAGCAGATATGAAGCCATGTAGAATGCTGGTGTCTCTCCTTCCTTCAGCATCTGAGCCTGTTGGATACACATGCTCAATTGTTTAGAAATGATCACTTCCCCGTTGAAACCACTCCCGAATATTGCCACTGTGAAATCTAAGTGCATCCATACCTATGAAAACCTAGAGCAATCCTTCTCTCCATATAATATGCAAATGAGAGCCATCAAGTAGATGTATCACTCCCTTAATTTGGTCGCATGGTACCAGCTAGTGCTCCAGTTGGTGTATTTATTTTATTCCCTCTACCATGAGGCCATCACATGAATGGTGTCATGGAGCTTGTATAACTTAACGATGAAATTTGTATTCAACTGCTCCTCAGGGTCTCAAAGTTTGTAGTATTTTTGGACCTCTACTAGAAGGAACACCCCGACACACCCATAATTATCATCGTTGATTAAGCATTTATGTGTGTCTGTGTGGTCAATCAGCCACTTCAGAGTTATGCTTGCCACCACATGTAGGTATGACCATCGGATATTCGGAAACACCTCATCGTCGAGCACTCTCACATCTAGGCCACTATGTGGGATATATTCTGGGTATTATTCTCAACTCATCTTTTTAAAGAGATCTCCCTAGTGTGGGAGTGTCGCCTTGGTCCCTGTGCTTGTCTCTATATCTCCAAAGAATGGAGGCTGAATAAAAAACTTCTTCATTGTTGTTTTGATGACAGATTCTGGTCTCGGAGTGTATCCCAATTGTTTTGTAACCCTTGGAGAGGAGCCTTCACCTAAATTTGGTTATTTCAGCTTTGGCACCCTCGGAGATCATCTAGTGGTTGGATTTCTTGGAGGCATTGTTCCTACGATCAAAATAAACCTTCAGAGACTATGTAAAGAAAAAAACCGAATAGAATCATATAGTTTGTAGCCATGTAAAATTTACCAAATTCGATACGTACCTGTGAATCTTGCTAAAATCTGGTTGTTTTGATACTCGCAGGATCTCTACATCCTTCGAATTACTCGTCTCACCTCTTCAAATGTTCTAAATTTATTTGTGCGTAGAATGATTATGTTTACAATGGCTCAAGTGAATTTAGACCAGGGAAGAACTTATTGTGTCGCATCATCCATTCAATTCAGGTGATGAGTGATATTTAAACAAATCTTTCATTGAGTCTCTGCAACTTAAATTCATCGTGGGTTGACGACGAAGACGCGGGGGTGATGAGGTCTATTGGTGATTTTAAATGGTTTTTTTGATTGGCGCACGAGGTAGAAACTAATGTAATATTTGGTATTAATTGGCCCCTTAAATTCTCAAATTCTAATCATATCTAATGCTAAAACATCCCATCATGTCACTTTCTCAGTGGGTGGATCGGGGATCGGGGATGTGCTATGAAAATTTTCTTCGATGTCCCTCGGAAAAGCTCCAATGCTGATCAATCTCATTGTACAATGTTGTCGTGGCAAAGTTGACTCAGAGGTGTGACTTGGACCAAGGGAACCAAGAATGACTTGGGGTAAAACTAGACCATACGATTTTCCCATCTGGCAAAGACACGTGGCGTTGAAGACCGGTGACCTAATTCACGTGTATTAATTAGAGTCGAGACTTTCCTTAATTTGTGTGTTCTAAAACAAACCTTGGATTTTTTATGCCAAAAAGGTATACAAGGTCGGCAATCGGTGATAAACCTATCACGTGTGTTTATACGAATTAGCTTCGTCAAAAAATCCTCAATGCTGAAACGCATCGGGTATCGACAATCAGGAGAACTCTTTAGCATGGTCAAAATTTTCCTTGTGATCCTTTGAGGTCTTCCCCAATTCTGATAAGCGCATTGGGTATTGGCTATCAGCGATATATTTTTTTTCTTTGTTAATGTATATTCCCTTCATCTTTTATCGATGCCAAAGAGCAATCATCTATCGGCGATATCCTTATGCAAAACTTTGGCGCAAAGAAAAAATTTATTTTTTCAATGCCGATGTAGATCGGTGCTCGGTGACTGAGGTTTCCCAAGTGGCTCTTTTCCTTCTTTGAATTCTTTCTGATGTCGGATCTGAGTGTGTCGGGTGAAGTGTTTTTGATTTTGATTCTTTATTCAGGCATTAATGCTTTTTAAGTCATGGGGTTTCATAAGTTCAAACAAACCTTAATATTTGATGATAGTCATGATAATAAGCAAAGGAAAATTATTTCACAAAAAAAAATGAATTCGAATCAGACAATGCAAAGATCAAGTGGTACCCAAAAAGTAAAAAATGACATAGGCTTTTTAGGGTATGTTGAGTGCTCAAAAGGATCCTTGTAGCTTAGAAAGAATATATTTTTTTCATCTATAGCATGATGTCTATCTTCTTTGTCCTAAGGTAGTCCCATTGGGAGTCCTAAGAACTTATTGATCACTAGTTCATTTAATTGTATTGTCAGTCATTTTATAGAAGTGATGTAATTTTAGTTTCTATGTTTTTGAAATTAAGTGAAAACATCATGGATACTTTGTCATCATATCATCACAATTTGTCAAAATATACCAAACAATTTGACTACCGAAAAACTACTACAACCTCAGGGTTATTATACACCCTTTTTGTATCTATAAGCTCCCTTCTATTGGATCCGCCCCCAATTCTGCAATTTTATGTGAGGTATGTTTGTGTGGGTAGTTTTGCAAGGTTGAATCACAGTGACAATAATCATTTTTTACTATGCCCCAAATATTGCAATAGAGAAGAATCAAACAAAGGGTTGTGACCTGTGGTTCAAATTTTAGCTTCAGGGACAAGTCAAAATGAGATTGGTTGTGCATGATTTGAAATATTTAGTCAATCATCACAAAACTATTGAGGATAAATTGGAAAACTATGGCATTTTCAATTTCTAGGAGCAAGTAAAGCTGAGACTGGTGTTTTATTGAAAATGGTAGCAAAACTTTAGGGTTTTTCAAGTTTTGAATATCACAGAATTATAAGGTTATCTTCCTATATAAATGGTATCCATATCTAGGTTCCAAATATTAGACCAAAAATATAGTTCACAGTTTCCACAAGAAGATAAGGTTTCACCCTTTTTGTGGAAGTCTTTGGGGGTCAAAGTGTTGGAAGATTGGTTGTTGTCATTGATGTCAACCCTAGTCATGGGTTTTGGACTGCAAGATTGATGAAGGTATTTGGACATGAAGGAAAATGCACATGTAGATAAAAGACCCATAGATGGATAGTATACATCATGTTGTTTCTGGTGGTATGTGGCATGTCACGTGGATCCTCATGGTTGAGGAGAAATGAATTTGTGAAGATGACAAAGTGAATTGAAAAAGGAAGTACATGTAGGCCCTGAAGATAATTAAAGAAAAGAATTACAAAATAAGAAATTGTCAGGTCGGCCCTAATGTTAAAAGGAAGTGACATAAATGGTATAAATAAATATCATTATACATTCAATTGATACATAAGTCAAATTTCATAGGAAATCAAAAGTAAAGAAGGTCATATTTCAAGGGAGGATGAAGTGTTTTGGTGATGTGTTCTAAGGTATGTTGTTTTTCAGGTCATCTTACCATTTTTGCTATAAAAAAATTTCTAGAATGATTCAGATGGTGAAATTGCTATTGTATTGATAAGACATATCAAGGTACTTTTGGTAAAAATTACAGCTCTTGATTCACTATAATTATGGAGATACACTCTGTGGAAGATAGGGTTTGTGACAAGTCCTGAAGCTAGTCAATAAACAGGTGTTCCAGGTAAAACAGTCATAACTTCTTCATAGAGAAACCAAATGAAGTGGGACGAATTTCATTGGAAAGAGTACGAAATTTAGTTTCTTTTGTGTGAGTTTCAAAATCGGATGTTAAATATTGAGCGCGGGGAATTATGTGCAAGTTAACTCTCCTAAATAGACCAGAATTGAATAAAGTCTACCATTCTTTCTATAACTTCTTTTTTGGGAGGATTCAAGGAGTGAAACTTGGAGGAGTTTAAAAGAATACATTGAGTAATATTATCTATAGGATTAGAGTACTCCAAGAATTGAATAATTTCAGAAATTGAAGAAGTCTCATGAAGCATTATCAGGTTGTATGTGATGATTGGTTGATGGTGATGATTTAATGTAAAGTTTTATTACCTCTCATACATTCTTGGGTGGAAGGAAGGGGTAAGGATGGATATTTCAACTCTCTCTTAATATTGGATGATTGTATCTTTCTCTTGGAGTTTTATCCCTCCCTTTACATTTGGAAGTTGTAGCTACCTTTGGAAGTCATTATTGTTTCAGGATAAATCCATGAGTGCGGACACAAACCGATCTCCCTAGATCCACCTGGATCTAGAACAAAACAGGACAGAATAATACACTTTCCCTAGATTTAACCTATTGAATGAACTAAGAGATTAGGATCATGTACATACCTTATGAACGCTTTCCTTAGGTCTCTGTTGTTCCAAGCTTCGCTTCAATTCTCTTGTCAYGTTCAGATCACAACAGTACAAACCAATCGAAGTGAAGACAGATCCATATATTCAATARCTAATCTATACATATGATCAAGGAGTTATGTAATAAAGTGACATCATCTTTATGGGAAAGGGACATATTACTGTATTGAATTAATTGAAAGTGAAACTTACAACCTGAGCCTTGATGTTGTAGATCTCCTTTCGATGGATCCTAGCTCTGACACACACACTTGCTCATGCATGAAGAAAATCAACCACTTTTGATGACCTTGCTGGTGTCTCTAGTTGTTGTAGCATCATTCCTCCATACAGTCTTGCACTAATTCTCCAATCAATCTCTTGCTACTTTGCTTCTAACCTTTTCCATGAGTAATCTCCTCAATATATAGGAGAAGATAGATTAGTTACTTGGATAGGAAATGATCCCAAGATATCAGGAAAACCAGTACATAGATAACCATTCGCTAGCCAACTCATTCTTCTCGAAGATTCCCTTCTAAAAGGCTCGAGAACTTCATCTTTTTCCTCTTTAAGAAGATGTTCGCACCCTGGCAATTAGGTACAATGCGAACCCCTTGCACTTCAGCTTAATTCAGCCTGCGAGAATCAGGCATTCTCACAAGAAAATATATAGATAGCCTGCGAACCTCTTTTAAAAATATGATTTCTGGAAACAGACAAGTGTAACTTTTCTCAGGAAAGTGTTCTTAGTGAAGAGCTTGATTTTCCATCATCATAAAATCATCATACTATCATCATGATGACCAAAATTATGGATAATAGAATGCCCCCCAAAGTCTGAGAGTGGAACCAGTGACAGTCGATAGACTTTGTAAGTTGCATGTGTGTGTCAAGAACCAAGAGCACATCTAATCAGAGACTTGCAAACATCCAAGCATCAGCAAAATATCATGTATACCAATTTTGAGGTAGGCATTCCCATACTCAGATAATAAACTGATGACATCATAAACAAAGATCATGGCCACCAATCATACAATGTGGATCCATGCCATCACTATATAGCAACAGCCACCTGAATACACTGTGGATCTGTGCAACAAATTTTCAATCAAAACGACATAGCCATGAAACATACACAGTGGATCTATGTGTCACAAATTATACATACTCCATCGCAACCTGGATCACAAATACAATATCCAGGGTCTTCAATCTCATCGCCCAAAGTACAAATCTAACCATGTGATTACATGTGTCGAAGTCGAACATGGTAGAAACCACTTGATTATTGGTCATTGATGTAACCGTTAACAAGTGCGAGGGAAATCACAATTGATGTAAATGACTCCCAAGGTACTATAGTACAATCCATCGACTATGAATAAATGAGTTGATGTCGAACAACTGATAGAATCTTTCGATCAAGGGCCAATGATGTAAACCCATTGTCGAAAGCGAGGAAACTTGCCATTGAGGCATGCAAGCTCCAAGGTACTAAATAATTTCTAAGCCTTGATTCCGGATAATGTGCTGAAGTTGACAGAACAAGACTCGTCATAGGAGGGCCTTGATGTATCCCCCATCAGTGACACGAAATGAGTAACAGAGTTTGAAAGTGAAACAGAGTATGTGGCAATTGGACTTTGGACACAGGGAAAGCCGACACAGAATGAATGGATACTGCAGATGGCCGACTCAAATAGAGGTTTCAGACGGACTGCTCTTGAACATAAGAATGACACGACCAATGATTTGGCAGCATTGACTCAAGACGACACATGGAAAGACCTTGTTATTAAATCGAATGAGTGATATATGGATTTCCCAAACCAGCTTCAAATGATGAATAGGGGGTGTCATGTTCAAGAGCGACACTTACTGCCAATCAATTCAATGATGAAAAATATATCCCTTTCCCAAATTTTCCCCCACCATTTCTGGTAAGTAACTCTTTATTTTTACGCAAGATTGAAGAGGATAACATATGCTTGTTGATATAAGCTCATCCTTCAGACAAGTCCCTCGGAGTATTTTTAACGAACCCTAGGAAGGAGTGGTTTGGTCCCATTACGAGTCCGTCAATGTTTGTTTAACGAGTCCAAAGATAGTAAACTCAAAGGTTTTTCAAGATTATAGAGTTTGGAAAAACACTAAAAAGAGAACTCTCTCAGTTCCTTTTTCGTACAATAGTCCAATGAGACCGAAAAAGGGTTAAACTATCGCTCGAAGGACACATACTTCAAATACGTTAACGAGAATGAAAATAGCAAGATCGTTCGGCAATCTTTTCATGTTTAGAGAGTCTGAAAAGAGCTTAAAGATAACTCCAGGGGGGTTCCTTTTTCGTGTAACCACAACGAGCCTGAAAAAGTGATAAAATGATGCTCGGTCACATTCTTATGTTTTTCACAAGCGCAAGAACGGACAAAAGGCGCTCGAGGTTTTAAGTCAAAACCATAACAAACAATCAAAATCACACCACACCAGGTAAAAATTATGTTCATAATCATCCATGTTTTGCACTTGCCAATCATTTCACTCATTTACACATTAGTGATTAGGGTTAAATAATGAATAAACATAAAAAACCCACATTTGATATAGTAAAAAGTAATTAAAATGAGTGAATAACCAAAATTACCATATCATTTCATACTTTCCTCATTTTACCCTCTACCTTCGGCATCGATTTTCGGGAGCTACGGGTGACCATTTGACGAGCCGTCAGCAACATTTTGGTAAGTTCTCCATTCCTTATCTTTTCATGGTTCAAAAATTCAATTTCATTGGTAAAAAGTTCAGTTTTAGACTAGTTTTTTGAACCCTATGCGCTTGGAGGCATTCTTGCAGGTGGCCCATACGGGACCTACGAGAATGACGCATTCTCGCATGTGGTCCATAGGCCGCCTACGAGAAGTTCGCACTGTGCAAAGTAAGCCACCTGCGAACAGCACAGAATCCAAAAAAATGTGCAACGTTTAGCCAATAGAAAAAGTTTATCTTATCAATAAGATCATTAACCATGTTTGTATGTGTCTTATGTAGGTTACTAGCCACAATCATGGTGTTAGAGTGGCAAGAATGAGAGCATGAGGAGGACAATGCCAATGCCAAAAACCATCCTCCCACCATAGTTGCACTAAGAGACTGCAGTCTCTTAAAGTATTTCCGTATCCCGGGCATGAGAGCCCAAGTTCGATTACCGGAGTACTTAGTCTGAATGTGGGATCCGGACCAACAAGTGTTCATCGTGGGAGCTCATACATTGACTATTGACATCGAGGACATCTATTTCTTGACCCGATTGTCCAGGCGCGGGTCCTATGTCAGTTTAACTGGCAGTAGAATAGGGGGTTTAACAATGAGCGAATATTGCAACCAGTACTGCGTACCTGAGGCTGAAAGAAAGAAAGGGAAAGTGGCAATTTGGGGAGTAACTGATATAACTCTCTGCACTATTCTCTTTACCATCGCTCAGATGGCAGGAAGTGTTGCTCCACATATGGCTCTGCAGATCTATTTCTAGTACGCAATCGAGTGTACTGAGCCCCGGGTGTTTAACTGGGCTGACGTAGTATTACGCAATATCAAGAAATAGTTGACTAAGTGCAGGCGTGGAAATATGAAACAATTTGGTTATGGATCATTGTTAGTGTCTTTCTTCCTGGAGAGAGTCCCTGTATTTCGTCTCCAGGCTGAGTGGGATCTTCCTGGTCCCAGAGATCCGAGGATGTTACGGTGGTGTCGGCTCATGGCCCGACATGTGGCAGGTCCTATCGTCAAATATGACTATGTTTTCTTTGACTGGTTGCAGAAACAGATGCTGATGGTAGACGACTACGCATATGTCGGGCTGGATTTCCGAGGAGATCCGGATCTAGCACTTCCTAAAGACGCTCAGTGGGGAGACCTCAGTAAGAAGTACACAAATTTTCTTGTTTTTAAATGTTTTGAATTTTTAACCATATTTAAATGTTTTTGTTTTATAGATTTACCCGAAGACTAACACCAAATACTTGTTGATAACACAGACGTTGGACCATATAGACCTGCTGGAAGTTCTCCTATCCAGCGACGAGGAGAGGCAGTAGTATCAGTTCCACAGTATGTCGAGGATTATCTGACAGTGGAGCAGAATTTAGAGGGTCTGATGGCAGACGTTCCAGATATGACTCTGGAAGAGATTCCCCAACGCGATCAGCGTCACACTGTGGGGGTTTCTGCATCTATGGGTCGACTGCTTCACAGAGTTGCTAGGAAATTAGTGTTTTATCGTGAACATCATCCATGATGTCATTATGTAGAAGCTATGAGCTTCAATTTTTGATATTTTGGTCTTCTGACAAACATTTTGTAAACACAAACTTTGATCGTTATATATATATATATATATATATATATATACACGGCTTCTACCGACTTACTTTACATTGTGTACATTTTAATGTGTTTGATTTATAAATGATTTAAATGTCTGTCCAATACATAATTAGCTAAAGCATCTGTCAATGTATTAATACATCTAGGAATGTGTTGATATTCAATGTGATCAAAATACCGTTCCAAGAGGCGAATCCGCAAATATACCCTTAATAAAGTAGGACTTCGAATAGAATATACATTACTTATTTGTAGTACCACCAGCTGCGATTCAAGTCACACAACCAAATGGTGAATCCCGAGATAAATAGCATCAACCAATAACTCAATAACGGCGCTATACTCTGCGATGTTGTTGGTTTCCCACCCAAGACATACACCTTGTAAAGATATAAGCTCATTGGTTGGAGCATAGATTGCCCATGCAACGGAAGCTAGGTTCCGAGTACTACGGCTAGCACCATCGGCAAAGCCAATATAAGGTAGAGAATACTCTGACATCTGGCAATCAAACACAACGTCACGTAAGGGCAGAGACCAGATAACATCAAAAGCAAACTAAAGTAACACACACACAGTATGATACATAAAATACAAGCACTAGTGCACAAATGACTCATGCATAGTACTTCTTTAAGTACAACCCATTTCTGGGTTCACTCAAAGGTACCCCATCATAATCCACCAGCTCATACGCTCCTTTTTCCAAAACTTTGCTAACAATGTAAGGACTACGCCACATTGGTTCAAATTTCCCAGCTCCTAAGACATCTTTATCTTGTTCATATAGAAGAACAAGATCTCCTTCAGACAAGACACGAGGTTTGACATGCTTGTCATATTGTGCCTTAACACGTTTCTTTTGGGCTTCTATTACAAGAGTAGCATCATGGCGAGTCTCGTCTAATCGCATCAGATACAACAGACGTTCCTCTTCAGTAGAAGTATTAGGTAAGAGCTCTACAGCTAGCTTCAAAGAAGGTATTTCACATTCTATTGGCAGAATGGCTTCCATGCCATAAACTAATCGAAAAGGTGTAAATCCTGTGGCAGATTTAACAGATGTCTGATATGCCCACAATGCCGAAAAAAACATCATGTGCCAGCTGGTTTTATGAATTCCTATCATTCGTCGAATCATAGTTATAAGAACCTTATTGATGGCTTTGACTTGGCCATTGGCCTGTGGATAATAGGGTGTTGATCTATCATGATGAAGGCCCAACTTTTTGGTAAGTTCAGACATCATATAATTTCTAAAATGACTACCGTGATCGGTAATGATAGCGTGAGGAACACCAAAATGAGTGATGACATGGTTGAAAAGAAATAGCACTGCGGTCTTTCCAGTATTATCGAATGTTGGCATCGCCTTGGCCCACTTAGTAAAATAATCAACAACTACAATAATATAACTATGCCCCCCGGCCGAGTGAGGGTGACATGTCATGAAATCAATGCCCCATTTCACAAAAGGACCTACTGAGACCACAGGATGAAGGGGAGCAGGATGCGACCGAATCTTCTGATTAAAGGTCTGGTAGGCATGACACTTCTGAATAGCAGGAATGCATTCATTGAATAAGGAAGGCCAAAAGTATCATGCATGTAAGATCTTCTGGGCAGTAGCATACCCAGACATATGACCACCACATGCTCCTGAATGGTAGACATTCAAATCTTTCTCAGCTTCGTCAAAATTCAAACAACGCCGAAAGACAGAGTCAATGCCTCAACGGTAAAGAGTATCGTCGAGGATAATATAATGACGTGCTTGATAACGGACACGATGTCGTTCGACACTAGACAAAGCAGGCCGGAAATTTTGAGTTTGGAGACATATAATGATATCTCCGTACCAAATATCGTCAGTACTGATAAGGAAAAGTGATTCGTCAGGTAACGAATCGACTGCTACTTTTTTCGTGGCAGTGTGGGGAAAATCACAAATTAACTCAGCGAAAAATAAGGATTTCTTCGACGTGACGCGATCGAATTTCAAATCGAACTCTTGGAGGATGACAATCCACTTGGAGTACTTGCCCCCCAGCAATTGACGTGTCAATATATGTTGCATGGGGTTACAATGTGAAATCACTGTAGTCTTCCCGGAGAGAATATAATGGAGAAAACATTGAACCGCTTGAACAGCAGCCAGAGCCAGTTTTTCAACATGTTGGTACTTGATTTCCGTCGAAGTTAGACTCCGAATCAAGTAATATATAACATGTTCATCATGTGCGTCATCCTCCTGAATGAGGACCATGCCGATAGTGTACTCAGAAGCAGCTAGATAAAGAAAGTAATTCCGACTATAGTCAGGAGGGAAGAGAAGAGGGGCCTTCGTGAGGGACAACTTTAAAGCTTCAAAAGCGTTGTTAGCAACCTTATCCCAGACAAACTTTGAACCTTTCTTTAGAAGACGTGTAAAACTCTGAGTAATCTCAGCGTAATTTGGGATGAAGCGATGAAGAAAGTTTGCTTTCCCTTGCAAACTTTGTAACTGACGCAGTGAAGAAGGAGGAGGGAGATTAAGAATCACCTCAACCTTAATAGGATCTACCCGGATCCCTTGACGTAAAACAATGAAACCGAGAAGATGGTCAGAATCTATGCAAAATATGCACTTATGAGGGTTTAGATAAATGTGATAGAACCGACAACGAAGAAAAATTGCTCGGAGATGATTAGGGTGATCGACTCGACGTAAAAATGAGCTGGAAAATCGTCCAAATAAGGTTGAACGATATGCTTTATATCGTGAAACACATAAGACATAGCATGTTGAAACATAGCATCTGCGTTCTTAAGACTAAAGGGAAGTTTTCTATAGGCAAAAGTACCCCAAGGAAAAATAAAATCAGTTTTATGTTGGTCCTCAGGAGCAATGTTAATTTGATTATAGCCGGAGAATCCATCCATAAGAGAAAAGATTTTGCTGCCAGCACAGTCATCGATGATCTGGTCGACGAAAGGGGTTGGAAAGTTGTCCTTTGGACAGGCTTTGTTAATATCCCGGTAATCAACACAAACACGTATACTACCACCTTTATTATCAATCGGTACGGGGTTAGAAACCCATTCTGTCAGAGCCACGGGATAAATAAAACCGGCTTTGAGAAGGTTTTCAAATTCAAGTTTGATAGTTGCCGCTTTACGTGGATGGACAGGACAGATGCGCTGTCGGACTGGTTTAGCTCTAGGGTATGTCTTAATTTCATGAACAACAATAGCAGGGTTGATACTTGGCATCTCTTCGTAACTCCAGGCAAAGATATCGCAGAATTCTTTGAACAAAGCAGTGTAGGTAACAATTTCCTCTGGAGTACACGAAGCTCCAATGTGACCATTTTCAATTATCCCAGGTTTAACTGAAATATCAATGGGTATCATGGGAGAAATATGACTGAGGTTCCCTTCCAAAAACACATCGTGTGTAGATCCGGGAACAGTCGATATAACAACAACGGTCGACTTAGTCGAAATCCGCTGGTAATTCTCGAGAGTGTGTTGTTCCAGAAACAGTATGGAACGGTGATGTCCATCATCCCAAGGTGTATCATCCATGACAGACATGATCATCTCATCGGTGGGAAAAATGACATGGAAAGGATCGGGAGACAACTCCTCAAGAGAGGGTGTAGAAGGTGTTGCCGATTGAATCACATGATAAACAGACTCAACTGGACTTAACGACATGATGTCGTCGAAACGAGCATGATCTCCTGGATCGGGGACTATCCAAGGGTCAAAAGATACCAGAAGTTCATAAGGAATAGTGGAGATCATATTAATAGAAGCAACTGACGGGCGTAGAATATCAGGTGGTGGTGGTATGGGAAAAGTACCCATTAACGAAGAGTCTTTCAAAAGACCGACTCCAACATTCTCGTAACCCGGTGGGGTTTTATCTATAAACGACACGTTGTCGGTGTGAGTATCGAAATTAAAGAAGGCAATTTGATCAACCGTAACGACTTTTCCTTAGTGGGGAAAACAGACTACACGAAACAGTGTTGACACAACAGCTCACATGGAATCTACCCAGCTACGGCCAAGAAGAAGATTATAATCTAGGGGAGCATCGAAAACTTCCACTTCAACTTGGACTGTCTTACCTTCAAGAGTAACCGGAAACGATGGAAGAACACCATAAGGCTTAAAACCCGAGCCATTGAAGGCTTTCAAAGTATTTTTTGATTCCGTTAACGGAGGAGAGCCAATGGCTTTCCAACAAGTAAAAGACATTACACACGTAGAGGCACCCTCATCAACAACAGTTCGGCAAATGTTCTTGTCGGAGACAATAACTTGTATCTGAAACGCAAGCTGTGGGGGTAACCTCGGAACATGGTCGTCCAAGTCAAAGACTATCAAATTCGTATCTGTAGGATCGATTCCACCTATGGCTTTCAACAGGGCCCTTCGTTGCGCAAGACAAGACTGAAGGACTTCAAGGGCAGACATTGCTGAAGATGCTTGGGCCAGATCTTCCAATTTCTTAACAACACCTTTTGGAGGTCGTAGGACTGTATCAAGGCTCGGTCATTCGAGATGAAGAGGACCGTTCGTAAGTGGATTCGACAGAGAGGGTTGTACCAAATCAGGAGGTAAATCGTCTACCTTCTCCTTAGATGGAGAATAGTCTTTGGCTCTAGTTGCGATGACAACGTCATTGTTCTTAGAATCACTGATGCAAATCAAAACATATGATCTCGTAGAAGTAGATGGTTGGTCATGAATGACCAAAGAGGCCTATTGCTGAGACGGGAAGGGTTGGGACAAGACTGCCAGCATAGAGGGTTTGGGCGTTCCTTGAAGAAACTTATTAACCTCGGTGCGTCTAGGACAATCCTTCGTGTAGTGATCGTCACCATAGATAAGGCAAGGGTAACGGGGCTTGTGCTTATCCCGATCTTCAGCAGGAGGGGTTTTAGTCTGCTCATTCTGATTATTATTTTTACTCTCCTTATTCTTGCCTCTCCCTTTCTTTGATTTATTTTTACCGGTCGGCGTAGATTGAACAGCGTTCACTTCAGAGGTTTTACCGGCAGGAGGAGCAGGAGACGGAGCATTCTGAACATTAGAAGAATTGGATTTAGGGGTTGTAGTTGAAATGGAATTTGAGTGGGTATGAGCAGTACCAATCACACCATCAGCTGCATGCGAGGCAGCTGGAGCAGTTGTAGTGCTGGAAGTACCAGGACGAGGTAGTTCAGGCAGTAAATCGTAGAGTGTTCCCGTTTGTGAATAAACGAGATCAAGATACTGAGCGCGACTTATAGCCTGCTCCTTTGTAACAACACCACCCATAGCAATGTCTTTACCAATTTTGTTCACGAAAGATTCCGTAAACCATTCTGCCAGTAACTGATCAGGGAGTTCAAGTTTGATGAGACGTCGTCGACGTCTCCACTCATGTATATGGTCCGATATGTGAGTACCTTTAGTTTGTTTAAAATAAGTTAATATCTCGGTTCCAGTATCGTAACGAATCGGTAACTGGTAATGTGTGAGAAAAGCCATAGCTAGGGTGTTGAAATCAGAAAAGAAACCTCGAGGAAATTCAATGTACCACTTCGCAGCCGAACCGGTCAAGGTTCGTTGAAAAATACGTAGGCGAATGGATTCATCCATCAGCGAGTTGGACGAACACCATAAATGAAAAGTCGTGACATGATTATTTGGGTCCTCTCCCAGCTTGCCATCGAATTTCGGAATATCCGATGGAAGTTTAGCAGGGATAGCAGGCCATTGAGGAGAGTGATGAATAGGATCATTCAGAATCCTAGACAAATCTGGCAAATCCAAAGTAGCAAGGAAAGGAAACTGTCGGTTTACTTGCGGGTACTGATCACTTTGGAGTGGAAGCCCTGTTGGCAAACCAGTAGGACCATAAGCATATTGTCCATAAAGGGAAGGCCTAGGCTGACTCTGTGGTGGACGGATAGGATAGTAACCCCAAGTATTGTTACCTTGAGTTTGAGTAGGGACCTGGGGTTGAGTAGTCTGACCCGAACCCCAAATAGAATTGGTTACACCTGGATAAGGTTGACCCACTGCAGGGATAGTTTGTTGTCCCCGAGCATTTTGAGGAAAGTTCTATAGAAGTTGAGTCCAATACTGGGTCAACTCAGGGGGTCTATTTTGTCCAAAAGGGGAGGTTGGTCCCCCTACTGTAGGTATAGTTCCACTCGGAAGTTGTGTACCAACTGTGGGTTGCGTATTAACTGTGTTGTGTTCGGGAAAAGGAAAAAGAATTGTACCACCATGTCCACCAACAGGAATTTGTGGGTTTGGTGCAATAGTTGGGATAGTACCACTAGGGTTAGGATTACCAGAAGGAAACTGAGGGAGTGTTGGAATGAAACCGGGAATAGGATTCCCAGGAAAAGGAGGACCACCTGGAGAATCGGCTGGGGTTTGCGGAGGTGTTGGATTGGCAGAATTCAACAACGCATTCAGCGCGTGGTAACCGGGCGGTAGTGTCAGGATGACATCAGGAATTCGTTGGGTATTGATAGGAGCCCAGAGTAGCTGTAGCAATATGGGCCATCTCAGGAGGAAGAACAAAGAGGTAAGTAGTAGTCTTTGGTGTAGTTTCTGTCTCAGAAGTCACGGGAGGGTTGATTGCGTACAGAGGGGGTGACTCAGTACCAAAAATAACTCGAAGGAAATTACCCAACCAAAAAGGTTCTTGGCCTACTACACCGTGAGAAGGCCCAACAGTTGATTCAGAATATGTAACGGTTTCTTTGGAAGGATTTACTTGTCCAACAGGTCGTTCACCACGACGAATGTGATAGTCCTCTATAGTATTGGTAATTCGAAAATCTCCTAGAGAATCAATGAATTCTACCTGTGGAGGTGGTGTAGAAACGTCTTGGACTTCACTTATGTCTGTGTGTGGTGGAGTAACAACTGGGACTTCACTCTGACGAGGAGAGCCCTCAAGGGTACCCTCAGGTGTTGCGGTATGCAAGGGTTGTGAAACATCTGGATGTTACGGGGATAAACCTTGCATCCTACGTGAACGTCGTGGGGGAGCAATTGTAAACAAGTGACAAGCTTCGCGAAGGAAATCCTATGGTCAACTCCGAGAAACAACACGCACTAGTAAAGAAAAATCTAGGAAACAATCACCAAGCAAACAATACCTTCTAATTTCGAAGCCACTAGTTGGTGATGAAATCCAACGTCGCAACAACGAGACAAGAAGGGGTGGGGCTAAGGTGGAAAAGTTATGTTGACGACCTGCTTAACAGACTTATGCCCTGGTGCAAGCTACCACACATAATCGTGGGTATACCCTCCAAGGAGCCTGAGTGAGTTTGATCAACATCGATTCCAGGTACCGTGAAGACTTTCCCCTCCACAGTCACCTTGGGTAAGAACCTAGAGAGATAGGCCACTAAGGTCACCACAAACAACAGTACAGCCTGGCGGAACAGTCGTCAGTCCGATCCACACACAAGGGCAGGGTATCAAGCCCGAAACCAACTCAAAGGCTTCCACTCATAATTTTGGGTATACCTTGGAGTGATCCCCGTAATACGTGCAATCTCTACACCGATGTCAACAAAGCAGGGTTAGTAACTCTGCCAACACCAATGCGACCTAGTGCTTGACCCTTGTGTTAGAAGGGCGTCCCAGGACAATATGTTGCA
>ML778793.1:913080-938455 GCA_009831015.1 Picea engelmannii
TCATTTATCAATGAGCAATTTCTATATGTCTTTTTCAAATACTTCAATAAACTTTAAAACTTGATTTTCAATGTTTTTGAAAAGGCAAAAACAAAATCTTGAAAGAAAACTTGTTGTTCACTTTCCAAGAAGAACTCTGATTAATGAGGAAAGAAAATCAAACCATAAATACTTAAACAAAAACAACCCAACCAAAACTTTCAATAAAAGTAAAAACCAAAAGCAAACCAATGAGTTCCTCAATGTAAATGAAAAATGTTCTTTCGAACCAACAAGCAAATGAGAAACACCAAACACTTAACTTCTCAACCAATCACTGGTTCTCAGCCAACCCGACACAGTCAACTCCAGGAGTTAGAGAGAATGAAAATGCCAATAAGAGCCAAGAAATGAAAGTCAAGCTACAAAGAGAAAGAAAGAACTTGAAACCCTAACTTTGTTCAAGCATGCAAACTAAAGCAAGAGATGTGTAACTCAATGATCCAATAAGCCAAAAGGGTGTAATTCAACAGGTCTGAGCAGTTGAAAAAGTCAAAACTCAATTTCAAAAATTTCAAAAATCTTGCTCGCAGGCAAGCAGTGTAACACAGTGCGAGAAGGTAGGATTCTCGCAGGCCACCTTATAGCAAGGTGCGAGGTGTTCGCACTGGACCCTATATGTAGGATGCGAACTTGACTGGTTCATGCAGGCTGTAAATGAACACAGTGCGAGAATTCCTGAAGATGTAAAAATTTTGAAAATGTAAGCAAAATTCCAACAGGATTATAGACCCAAAAGGTCTCTCAGGGTATCCTGAGGACTCAAATACTGACAAAACAGGAGAGAAATGAAAATAGAGAAAATGGCCACAGAAAATTCAAAAACCATAAAGAAAAAGGGAATATTTCCCTAGTGGAGTCACCAATTTTGTTTCAAGATAAATCCGTGAGTGCGGACACAAACCGATCTCCCTAGATCCACTTGGATCTAGAACAAAACAGGATAGAATAATACACTTTCCCTAGATTTAACCTATTGAATGAACTAAGAGATTAGGATCATGTACATACCTTATGAACGCTTTCCTTAGGTCTCTGTTGTTCCAAGATTTGCTTCAATGCTCTTGTCCCGTTCAGATCACAATAGTACAAACCAATCGAAGTGAAGGCAGATCAATATATTCAATAGCTAATCTATACATATGATCAAGGAGTTATGTAATAAAGTGACATCATCTTTATGGGAAAGGAACATATTACTGTATTGAATTAATTGAAAGTGAAACTTACAACCTGAGCCTTGATGTTGTAGATCTCCTTTCGATGGCTCCTAGCTCTGACACACACACTTGCTCATGCATGAAGAAAATCAACCACTTTTGATGACCTTGCTAGTGTCTCTAGTTGTTGTAGCATCAGTCCTCCATACAGTCTTGCACTAATTCTCCAATCAATCTCTTGCTAGTTTGCTTCTAACCTTTTCCATGAGTAATCTCCTCAATATATAGGAGAAGATAGATTAGTTACTTGGATAGGAAATGATCCCAAGATATCAGGAAAACCAGTACATAGATAACCATTCGCTAGCCAACTCATTCTTCTCGAAGATTCCCTTCTAGAAGGCTCGAGAACTTCATCTTTTTCCTCTTTAAGAAGATGTTCGCACCCTGGAAATTAGGTACAGTGTGAACCCCTCGCACTCCAGCTTAATTCAGCCTGCGAGAATCAGGCATTCTCGCAGGCAAATATATAGATAGCCTGCAAACCTCTTTTAAAAATATGATTTCTGGAAACAGACAAGTGTAACTTTTCTCAAGAAAGTGTTCTTAGTGAAGAGCTTGATTTTCCATCATCATAACATCATCATACTATCATCATGATGACCAAAATTGTGGATAACAATTACTTCCCTTGAACAATAACTATTGATTATTTGTCATATATTGTGCATGGTGTATTGTGGTGTATTGGTGTAACTCTTATACTATTGTTCATTGCTCATTGGATATAATTTAATGGTTTAAGTATAAGTTGAAAAAAAAAAAAATTGTACTTGATACGGATTCACCCCCCTCTCACTATCAACACCGAGGTCTCTAGGGATAGGCTCTATTTTTGTGAAAAAATCTATTTTGTTTTTGGATGAAAAAGGATGGTTCACTTTGGGATTAGTGGATGATAGCCTTATGTGAATAAAAATTCCCAGGTTTGACCTCTATAACAGTTTCTAAGAGTAGGGGTTTTTCCTAAAATTGTGGTTATGGAAACTTTGTCAAGAAACTCTGAGTGAGGTCAAAGTTCATTCTACAAACACTCTGAGGATAGAAAAATTTTGAGAATAGTGACCAGTCCTAGAGATATTTCTAAAATCAAAATGGAAATGGACAATGGTGAACTCTATAATCCATGCTCATAGGATTTGGCCTCTTGACACAAAGTTCTCGGGATATTTTTTATACTAAGGAAAATTTTCAATGGAAATGGAAGAGATAAAAAAGTAGGGGTGACATCTCTGAGACTAAACTTTCATGCCATGCTCCTATAGCATGTATCACCTTTGTGTAACCCTAAACTAGCCTCTGGAGCTACATATCCTCTATGAACCCCAACTCTACAACACATAATCTAACTCCTCGTACTCTGTAGCACACAATTACCTTGCAAATGTTGTATGTGTGGTGGTTGAAATCAAGAGTTGTGTATGGTTGTGTGTAATAGGGTTGGAGGATGTTTTATTATATTAGAATGCATGCATTATGCTTGTGATGATGAATCTAGGTGGTTTTAGAACCTTCTCTTACTAGTTTCAAAAACCTAGCACTCTTTGAATTATCAACACCATTCTTTTGATGTGACATTTGACACCAATTCATACATTGTTGATTATTTTTCCAACTAAATGCATACAACAGTGCTTTCCTTGCCAATTATTGATTTCTTCAATCACAATGTCTAGATTCCCCCACATGTGGAGATGCAAGGCCCACCTCACTAGCTTATGTGGATGAATTTTTTTAGTTATATGACTATGTTATCAAGATTGTGCATGGATATCAATGAAATAATTGAACTTATAGTTAGTGACATACCTATCATCTATTTTTTTGATATGCATGTAGTATAGCTTCCTTGGATATCCTATTGAAGTGTTGATGGCATTGTATAATTTTTACAATGTTGGACTTGTTGCTTTGAGGAAATAACAAGGACTCTTGTAACCACCTATAGCTTCCTATAAGGAGTTAGAGAATCCCATAGTAGCTTATGTAATGATGCAGAGTGGAATGCAGTTCTTTAGGATGTTATCTTTAAATGTAATAAGTCCATTTGATCCTTAGATATTGCTTTTGGTGAATAATTGACAAATTGGGTGATATAGGATGGATTCCTATATATTTCTATATAACTTTGTATGATGGACTACTTTTTGTAGAAAATGTACTCAACTCTTCTTGTAGCTTCCTATAGTAAAGTAAAAACATTGATTTTTTGTAGCTTCCTATAGCTATCTATAGGTGGTCATTTGAGTGCACAGTTTTTAGTTTTGGAGCTTTCAAAATATGGAAATGTATGATTATGTATTTTTTGTGGGTAGATATGGTGGATGGATTTTGTAATGAGCATGTGGATGATATATGAAGTGGAAATGAATGGAAGTAGATGAACACATGAAATGCATTTTGAATACAGAAAAATGTGCTTTGGAGGTGTGGTGATGTGGGGGTGGGTAATGGAGTAGGTTGGTTGGTGTAATGAATACCTCCAAAAAAGTGTTTCTATTATATATATGATTTGAAACATGGAGATTGGTTGATCCTCTTAAAATTTTGAATTTATTGATGTTTTCCTTTCAAAAAAAATGTTGATTGTAATGTTTTTGTAGGTTGTGCTTACTATAGGTTGCATGTAGTATTTTGTTGTTGTCGTAGCTTGCATTAAGTTGATGTTTTTTTTTTGTATTGTAGCTGACCTTGATACTCTATGTTAATGTTGGGTCGAGTATTTAAAGATGTAAAGGTTGAGAATGTTAGTGTTGTGAATTATTTCCAAGCTAAGAAATGTTGATAGTGAAATTCGTTTTGTTTATGTAGTCAAGGTTATGACTTTGCACAAGTATATGATTCATTATTATTTAGGTTTCATTTCTAAAATTAGTGTCTTTAGAGATGTTTATGTCATGATTCTATTGTTTGTAGACTAAGAGATGTTTCTACCAACCAAGAATTGCAAAGTAATCCTTATTTTGGTTGAAATGTTTACAAGTTTAATTGTATTCTAAGGTAGACAAGAATGTGCATTTTGAGTTTGTTGAGACTAAAAATTTACATGATGTAATATAGAGTGATTAACCTAAGGTGTTGTATCCCCTTTTATTCTTGTTTGGAAACTTTGTAGCCTAGTTTCGAAAGTGTCTTGAAATGTTGTTTCTTACTAGAAATACAATAGTTGATAATCATCTACAACATGCTAGGAGTGTAATTGTGTATTCTATTGTGAAGCATCAAATTATTGTTGTTGTGGGATAGGAATATTTGGAGAAGGTAATTACCTCAATGATGATACAAGTTCTATATATGTCATGAAATGGGTGATGATGATGGTCTAGTGACATGAGGGTGCAATTAAAATTAATGGTATGGTGTTGTCTTGGATGATGATATGGGGTAATAATGAAATTCATGCTAGAGATGAGTGATGACAGATTAAATTGGAATTTTTTTAGTAAAATGAAATGAATTAATAACATGGAATGGATATTGAGGATGTAAACCTCTAATAGACTTGTATTTTTTAAGATATTGTGATGTTCTTTTTCATTTTTTTTGTTATTCGTGTAGACTAATGTCATGTTCTGTTGTTGATGCAGATCTTCTTGGAGTGCAACTTTACCAATTATTCAACTTGTAACCTATATATTTTTTCCATATTTAGTTGTATCATGTACTTTCCATTATCCTTCATTTGTATACCGAAAAACACTTGGAACAAAAGTTAGGGAGTTTTAATTTTTTCAATTTTTTTCTTTTTTTTCCTTAGGGTACTAGTGCCATTGTTGGTTTTCATTAGTGCCCTACCCCATGATGCCTATGACGATTCTTAGCATGGGGATTATTTTATTATAGAGATAAGGCTGCCTCCTAAAAGGTTTCAACTAGATTTCTCTCCTTGGTGCCTCAGTGAGGTTTTCACTAGGGAATTTATATTCTCTTTTTTGTTTCTTTTTTGTTTTTCTTATTCTTTTTCATAATTTTTGAATAGGTATTGGAAATCAGAATGGTTTTTGGAAATTGCTTCTCTCAAACACATTAAATTTTTACCTTTGATTATGGTTTTTAATTCCTCCTTTGATAGTGATTTCTTGAATATATTGAACCTATAGCCATTGATTAGGAGAGGGATGTTTTTCTCATATATTGTTCTTATTTTTATTGAGCCATTTCCCTAACATGTGTCTATATAGTATGTCCCAAACCATATGGTTTTTATCTAGCCTTTGAAATATTTGAATATGAAATAATAAAGAAGGGCCCAATCCCCTTCTTTGAAAACCCTAGACCTAATGATTTTTTCATGCCATATTTTTCTTTGTTGTTGCACTACCTCTATGTGAAACAAGGCTTGCTTCATCTATTCAGCTAAGGCATTTAGATACTATAGAATTTCTTGTTAAGATGATGAGATATCTAAATTCAATATGGGATCTATTCTAATTGTGGTTATCTCAAATTCAATTGGGAACATGGCCTTTTTTTTCATATACCAACTCAAAGGTGGTGAATCATGTGGTCATCTTCCAAGTTGTATCATATTCCCATACAACTTCAATCAAACTATTTTCCAAATATTTCTTATGTAGTTTTTTCATCTTGGTGTGAATGTTTTCCAATTCTCTATTGGTGACCTCTACTTGTCCATTTTCTTTAGGGTGGTTGGTATCATATTTCCTATGGCATATTGTATTCAACTACATGATTTTTTAAATGATATTGTAGGTGAACTAGGGGCCTTGGTCTATGACTATATATCTTGGAACTCTAAACCTATAAAATGCATTTTCATGTAGGAATTGTGCTACATATATTGGAATATTCAACAATACTAAGAGGGGGGTGAATCAATATTAAGAAATTTTTACCATTTTCTATCACAGCATTAACTTATCAACAATTTCATTCACTTATGGTTGCATTTCACATATCATAAACATATAACCATAAATAGTGCCATTCAAAAATGCATCACATTGTACACATTGCAAAAGAGATTTTTATGTGGAAACCTAAATGGGAGAAAACCATGGAATGCTTTCATATATATTCAAAAGATTACATTCATAGGAAGCACCAACTTCTAAAATTCTCCAGCACCACTAGAAGGAGGCACCAAACCCTTGATTTATATGCTCCAACCTAAAGGAAACTACAACTCCCCAAGTTCTCTAGCTCCAAGTGGAAGGGGGCTCCAAACCCCTAGTTTTATGAGCACCAACTCAAAGGAATCTATGACTCCTTGTATTCTCCAACACCAACTATAAGGAGGCTCCAACCCCCTAATTTATAGGCTCCAACCTGAAGGAAGCTATGACTCCCTGAATTCTCCAACACCAACTGGAAGGAGGCTACAACCCCCTTTCCTTTCCCCTTCCTTCCTCTCTAAAATATAAATGGAGACTCAACCTATCATTGATAATCAACCTATCACTATCACTAATAATCAATCTATCACTATCAATGATACTCAACCTGTCATTGTCATTGATAATCAACCTATCACTATCAATCATACTCAACCTATCACTATCACTATATTTGATAGTCAACATGTCATTTCCACTCATATAGATACATTGGTGTCATCAAAACAAATCCATTCACATAGATCATATGCCAATATCACTAGGAACATCTCTCAAAACATATGTCCAACATCATCAAAATATTCATCCAAACCATGTACCAAGATATACCTCAAGCATGTGTCATAATCTCCATAAACAATGTTCAAAGGATATGCCTCAAACATATGCCATATCATTTATGATATGCCTCAACTATGTACCAAAAGATCATCCTCAAATGTATGCCTTTTCACTCATGATATGCCTCAACCATGTACCAAAAGATATGCCTTAAGCATATACCATAACCACCAAGATATGAACACCAAAACACACAGAAAGCATACCTTACATTTTGTAACAACCTGATACATCACATCTCATATCACCAACATATGTCTCTATCCATATGCCAAATCCTCTCCAAGATATGCCTCAAGGCATATACCAAAATATACAAGACATACTTCAAAAAATGTAGATAAACATACCTTTCATCGCAAGGAAACCCTAATGCATCAAATATATGATCATCATACCTTTCTCAACCTTAGCATCAAGACAAGGGATGCTTCTTCGAAACTTTTTCATAGATATGCTACTCATACATTGTCAATCCATGAACATCTACACTTTGCTTCATTATGACCCGCATACATCCACACTTTTCTCCACTTTGACCCACGTACATCCGCTCTTTGCTCCATTGTGAGCCATGGATAACCTAAGAAATATGTTATTTGTTGCAATGTGACTCGTGTACATATGCACTTTTCTCCACTATCACCCGTGGATAACCTCATAAATTTGCACTTTGCTCCACTGCAACTCGTGGATAACCTCAAAAAACTAGTAAAGTCACCTCTTTATTTCCTCTACCTCTTTTCTCCTAAGCCAGATTTGGTTTGTTGAGATCACCAATCCCCCTAGCACAAGTGCATACCCACTTATTCTATCTCCATTCACAAAAAATCACTTTCTTGGATGATCAAATGAGAGGTTCTTAATGTGTATTTATAGTTTTCTAAGTGTCTCCTTTACTTGACTTTAGGGACGACCTATAACTTCTTGTTGCAACAACTTTTCTTCTTTAATTAATCTTGGGGTCGACTTGTGACTTGTCTTCCATACTTAATGTCTTCATATTTAAGATGGAATACATTTTCGACCATGAGGAACCATGTGACATACCACCTACCATTGGAACAGGCATGACATGGACTATCCATTTATGAGGGTTTTGTATGTGTTTTCATTTTCCTTCATCCTTTTTTTACTCAAACACCTTTGGGATTCATGACCACACCTTTGGATATTATTGTAGACTTCTTCAAATCATATTCCCATTAGGGCCATAGTTAAATATATGCCATAATGGGACCACTTTGGATACTTCTTCAAATAAACCTGTCACTTCTAGAGGCTTCTAGACTTCTTCTAGGGTTGTCATCACCCATTACTTCTAAGGGATTCTGGGGATTATGGACTTCTTATAGGGTTGAAATCAATGTAAACCAACTTTTCAACAATATCTCCCTTTGGTTTTGATGGAAACATTCATGCTCCCCTTGTGACCATTTCTCCCCTTGTCTTCATGTGCTTTGATTTTTCTCTCTCCCTTTGACATCAATGGAAAAGGGTAATTTCCTCTGAAAGTATACCTTCTTTTAACAATCTCGCTACCCCTATATTCATGCTTCTAATATTTCTTTCTTGCTTTTTTTCTTTCTCTCCCCCTTTGAAATTAAGGGTAACTCCCTCTGACGATTTCTCTCCCCCTATATTCTTCTACAAGATGTCATGTAGATAAATGTGGGGCTTCATGTATATTATTTATTTCCTCTCTTCTAGTGCTCATTGTCCATTGGTGTTTCCTATTATTGTAATCATTGAAGTATATTAAAATCATTCATGCTTGAATTAAATTATCCATAGCTTGAGTTGTATTCAATGTGCTGACATCAATGAAATAATCATCAAAAAAATTTACCTTGACAGTTTAACTCCTCCTGATGGTTTATCTTCTCCTGTCTTGTTGTGTCTTTCATGGATTTTCTTTATGTGACTAGTTGGTTCCACCTGTTAATATGATTCTCTTCTTGAGTCATGTGATTTACTAAACATCCCTCTTGATGGTTAATAACAACGATTATTTTTGCAATCCCTCTTGAGCTCATGCTTTCATCTATGTTCATATGTCACAAAATTGTTCATGAATTTGTTGCACATAATGTTGACTAATATGTCACTTCACTTAGATATTCCTCGAACATATTGCAACTAATCACTACATATTCTCAAGTTGAATCAAATATGTCCACTAGTCTTCTCAATTTTCAAATCAAACTCTACATGTTTGCAACAAGTACACATTCTCAAATATGTACTGAATGTATCCCTACTTGAATACATGCTTGAAATATTCTATATGATCATGAATCTCTTCCTCAAAAGTGTGTGAATGATATTATTTATCACTGCCAACTGACTTCTTCATACCAATTTGTCATGAGACATTATGTACCTCTATCATCAAGTCATTCTGAATCTGCCTTCCCAAAATCTGCAAACACTTCATACTTCTCGAAAGATACTTCTCTACTTTGTAATAGTTTCTTCTTAGAATCCCCCTCTTCAACATTCACATTTACTGGGGGTCTCCAAGTCGGATGCTTAGAACAATATATAAGCTTTCTCTGCTATAGGATCATCATTCTGAATTATGATATCTTCCTCTTTACTTGTAGATTCATCATGATCTCACAACTTTGTAAATCATATGAGTATGATCTCTAGGAGTTTCTCAGTCACCTGTTCTTCATGTTTTTACTTATTCTCAAAACCTCATTGTACATGAAATTAGTGTTTTCCTTCATGGAAGACTTCATCATGCTTCTACAATCATGAGTTATGTGTCCATGGTTGTGCCATTTGTAACATTCAATATTGTGGGGAGCCACATAAATATTTCTTGCTTGAACATTTCTTCCATATGCTCTATAATCTACATATTTATGTCCAAAGTTATTACAAGTAGAACGATAACCAGAAAAGAAACTTTGATGCATGGGATTGAATGATATTCTTTGTGATGTAGTCCTTCTAAATTCATGCATTTGTTGATAACAATCTTCTCTTATGTTTTTTCCTTCACACTGATTGAATCTTCTTTGATCCTTGAAGGTGGAAGGTCTTCTTGGATATCCATCTCTTTTGTAATATTATTCTTGAGTCTTCTTCTTGGATCTTTCTCTTGAGTCTTCCATGGATAACCCCATAAATCTACACCTTTCTCCACTACAACCCGTGGATAACCTCAGAAAACTAGTATAGTCACCTCTTTCTCTCCTCAGACTCTTTTCCCCTAAGACATCTTTGCTTTGCTAATATTCTCAATCCTCCTAGCATAAGTGTAGACCCACTTATGCTATATCCATTCACAAAAACTTGCTTGTATGATCAAATGAGAGGTTCTTGATGTGCATTTATACTTTTCCAAGTGCCTCCTTTACTTGACTTTAGGGCTGACCTGTAACTTCTTGTTGCAACAACTTTTCTTCTTTAATTAATTTTGGAGCTAACTTGTAACTTATTGTCCATACTTGGGGCTTCATATTAATAGGGAATAACTTCTCAACTATGGGGAACCATGTGATGTACCACCTTCTGTTGGAACTGCCATGATGAGGACTATCCATCTATGAGGTTTTTGTATGTATTTCCATTTTCCTTCATCCTCATTTTCCTCAAACACATTTGGGATTCAATACCACACCTATGGGGCTTCTCGTACACGTATTCAAAGAATATTATCATGAGGACCATGCTTAAATATACTCCATAAGGGGACCACTTTGGAGACTTCTTCAAATACACCCATCACTTCTAGATGCTTCTATAATTCTTCTAGGGTTGACATCACCCATTACTTATAGGGGCTTCTGGGGCTTCTGGACTTCCTCTGGGGTTGACATCAATGACAACCAACTTTCCAACAACATACTCTTCAATTTCATTCTTTATTTCCTTTAATTCTACCCATTTTGTAAAATAATCAATGCACACTAGGATATGGTGCTTTTAGTTTGGAGGGTCAATGGGACCTACAAAGTCTAGGCCCCATTTTTCAAAAGGTTCCAATGAAACTTGGGGATACAGTGGAATATCATCCCTCTTGGAAAGTTGTCCTTTCCTTTATCACTCATCACAATGAGAGACACATTTATTAGCATATTTACGTAGAGTAGGCCAATAGTATCTTACTTGCAAGATTTTGTAAGTTATTCTCTTTGCTTCATAATGACCTCCACAAGGATAATCATGGGATGCATGGAGGATGTAAAGTATTTATTATTTCTTGACACATCTTCTTACAATATAATCTATTCCGAGTTTGAAAAAATATCCCTTGATCCAAGTGTAGGTGGAACTTTTCCTAGCAATATTGCAACATTCTTTGTAAGAGAAGTGTTAAGGAATCCTTTCTACAATAAATTACTTGGATATATCAGTAAACCATGAGATTCTTATGGATATTGCAAAGAGATGTTCATTAGGAAAATTTTCATCTAGGACGTCATTATCTGTAGTATCAGTTAATCTTGATAGAAAATATGCAACATTTTGTTTGTTAGGCTTGTCAAGGATTGTTAGATAAAATTCTTGTAGCAATAAAATCCATCTAATTATCCTACTATTAATATCAACTTTTTTCATTAAATACTTCATGGTAGCAAGTTTTTTATGCACCAATATTGCGCATATAGTGACATAATGTCTAAATTTGTTAATGGAATATATAACTACAATAAATGATTTATGTATGATAGTATAATTCATCTCTTCACCAAATAATTTTTTATTAATAAAATATATTTCAAAGGGGATTTTTATTGTTTTTGACCTATAATTTCCCTTAATTCCCTATCAAATGCATCAATATGAATGTGGAAGGGAATTTTCCACCTAGGACCGTGCAATATAGTGGTTGAGATGAGTTTTTCTTTGATATTTTCAAAGGATTTTTGGCATTCTATTGTCCAATAGAAGTAAATTTCCTTAGATAGAAATGTGAACAAGGGGGAGGGGGGCTAGTTTGCTAAAATATTTGATAAACCTATTATAGTACCCTGCACGGACAAGAAAACTTCTTACATCTTTTTGTTTTTGGGTTCTAGGAAGGTACTTGATTATGTTCACCTTGTCTTGGTCAACTTCAATTCCTTTGGAACATTTATAGTGACCTAAGGAAATCCCTTCACTCATAAGCATGTTAAATTTTTCATAACATAGTGATATGTTCATTTATTCACACCTTGTTAACACATTTTGAATATTTTTCAAGGATTCTGGGAATTAGTTTCCATAGGGTGTAAAATCATCTATGTATATCTCTATGGTGTCATGGATGAGATCTAAAATATGCTTAGTACAACTCTTTGGAAAGTTTCAAGAGAGTTGCAAAGTCCAAAGGGAAGGACCTTGTAGGAAAATGTTCCCCAAGGATAAGTAAAAGAGGATTTATCTTGATCTTCATGGATAATCTATAATTGATTATACCCATTAAACCCATCCAAGAATAAAAATTACATTTGATAGGACATCTAGTACTTGATCAAAGAAAGGAAAGGGGAAGTGGAATTTCCTTGTGTCTTTGTTGAGATCTATAAAATATACATACACCTTCCATTTTCCATTTTCTTAGCCACAATAACCAAGGGTGAGACCCATTCACTATCATATATTGGATAAATGAATCTTGCATCCAAAAGGTTTTTTAGTTCACCCTTGACTATCTCTTTAAAGGCGAGTTTCATTCTTCTTTGAGGTTTCCTAAATGGTGAAAATCCATCCTTTATGTAAATATGGTGTGTATAAAGGTCTGTATGAATTATTTTTGTATTCTTATAATCTCAAGCAAATGATGTCGTGTGATTATTAAGGACAACCAACAATTGTTGCTCATGGAAAATAGTCAAATTAGAGTTGATTTTCAAAGTTTTGTAAGGACATATTTCCATTATTTTGACCATTTTTTGGTCAATATCAACAATGACTAAATATTTCCAAAAAACCCCTTTCAAATCACAAAAAAAATCATATTGTTCTTTTTGTTATTGGTCATTAAATCCTTCAATTTTCATAAATCTAGGACACATGTTTGCATGAAGTTTGAGATTAAAATGTCCTTGTCTATGTTTTTCATGGCCAAGGTTGTTTCAATTGTAAAGAGAGGGTGTACTAGTATTGTATGAAATGTTTCCTCTTATCCTTCTTTTCCTACCCACATAGGTATTTCATCTTCAATAAGTGGCTTGGAAGTGTTGTAGAGGACAAGTTTATTTTGAGTTTAACCATTTTTAATGGTCATATTTATTTCCCTACAACTGATATATGCATCTGATGTAGCTAAACAAGGTATTCCTAGGATGAGGGGTTATCCATTCATCTTATATTTTGTCTGATCCACTATGAAATCTATTGGATACTCCCATGAATCAATAGACACCATTACATCCTCTAATGCTCCCTAAGTATTTATAGTTTATATGTCTGCTAGTTGGAGTACATTAGGTGTGTGTCTTAGTAGTCCTTGAAGGTATAGTGTAAGCATAGAATTCTTTGTTATGATATTAATGGATAACCCAAGGTATATCAAGGTATTCTAGATGAGGTTTTTATTAACATAGAAATATACCACATTGTTGAATAGGTTTAAGTACTTAGGAACAATTACTCTTCCTAGCATGAGGTGTTTTAGTTGGCCTATCACATTTATTGTAGGATAATCCTTCTTATTTGTTCTAGGTTTCTTAATGCATTCTTATTTAACGAATTTATTGTAAATAGGGACATTCTTAATATCTTGGAGGAGAGGTATCTTAAAACACAAGTTTTTAAGTTCTCCTAGGAGGTCATTTTTTGAAGGGGTGTAAACATTATTGGTGTCTAGAATTTTAGGATATGGTGGAGTTGGCTCAAGGATAGGTTGTTCTTGTGGAAGATATTAATCTCTCTCAGAGCTTGTATCTTTTGTAGGTCATGTAATGAGAAGAGGGTTTTTTAATACCTTCCATGATCTTAGATTGAACTCTTGAAGATCTATAGAGTAGTTTTGGTAAGTCATATCATTATTGTACACCTATTGGACCTACTTATTGTTTGGATTGGGAGTTGGTTAGGTAGAATCTGGGGATGTTTTGGTACTTGTTAATTATTGTTTGTTTAAGCATTGGTTTATTGTGGTGGAGGTGGGGGCAATTCTTGTTTCTACTAGTTTGGATATTTCCACCCTTATGAAGGGTTAGTTCATTGATTGTTCTGCAATGGAGGTTGACAAAGGAATTATTGATAGTAATGGTTAAAAGGTTGAGGTTTTGTAATGTGCCCCTTTCCTGGATACTTGAAAAATTCACATTCTTGATGGATTTAAAAATTATGATACCAATTAATAAATGCAAGAGGCATGATACAAGTGCATGCAACAATCAAGAACCATGTATATCTGTAAAATAAATTATTATCATTCCATGTGTTAGCGATAAAAAACGCATTGGTGTTTTGATGAGTATTTCCATCACTCTTTAAATGATTTATCGTTTTCTTTAGTTTCTTTCTGGTATCTTAACCTCCATAGTGTTCATCAAGCTCCTGTTGGATTACTTTGCTAAAAAATCCTTTGTTTTTATGCCTCTAGACATAAAAACATTTATCTTAAATCAAGCCATGCAATACATCAAGCCTAGTGCACCAAGCAATGAGTCAAGCCAAAACTTGAGTCCAAATGTCAAGCGCATTCAACACATAAACCTATGCCAAACCAAGCAATGAGTCAAGCCAAAACTTGAGTCCAAATGTCAAGCGCATTCAACACATAAACCTATGCCAAATCCTAAGACAGACAAGCCCAACCCACATGTCAATTCACCAATTGGTTGAACGCCAAGACAATCTCCTACTTATCTCATCGATTCCATGAATAATAAGCCTCGAATTCAAATCGCAGCAGTCAAACTAACACCAATTCCAACACTGAGCGCCATTCTCTTTATTCTACACACTTCATCAATATATCACAGAAATTGTTTATATATAAAGACAAAGTGTCTTAAACATCCCTATGTATGGAGAATTTTGTTCACAAGCAATAATGAAAATTGATAAGATGCCAGAGGTTATAAGTGTCTGAAGTCTTGTGCATCGAATAAATAGATGAAGTATTTCGTTGCTTACAAACATTGGAAGTGTCAACTTAATCCATGAAACTTCTTTCTATTGAGCGCAGTCCTCCGCGCAGTCCTCCAAAATGAGGAAGTTATTGTTGTTGGTGTGGTCCCTCGACTTGCAGAGTTTTTCTTGCCAGGCACGATTTCTCTTAGTTTCAGTTTGAGGCGGCCTGGGCTTTGATAAATATCACTTCAGGAACTTCAAAGGTTTGGGCTTTAGGAAATACAGCTGGCGATTCACTCAAATGAATAAGCATGCTGAACTGTCCATGCTGAGAAATACCACATGGACACTTTCTAAATTTGGTCGTGGCAAGCCACAGGTCAACAATAAAACTTAACGCAGGTGTCAAGTTCACAAGCTACCAATACCTCAAAGATTCAAGTTCCAAAAAATCACGCAGGTGTATGTGGTGAAAATCTCTGCGTTTGTTTTGGAATTTTGACAAGTTGAAGACATTGGGCCGCATGAAAGAAAGGCCACGAGAAGGAATGAACATGCTGGTAATTGTTCCTCTTCATCAAAAAAACATATTGAGTAATGGATGCAGAGAAGAGATGCATCTCGCAATCGCGCCATGTTTACTCTAACTCGGTATGAATGCTCAGCGGGCCTCAGTTCTCCTAAATTAGCACTCGATTTCAGCATTGGAAGGGTTTCACGGTTTCGAACCAAGAAGAGCTTTTAATCAATTTCATCTTCCCGACTTCATTTAAAATTCAATGTTGTTAGCGTGTCTGCACCTCCAGAATCCTTCGCCATCGCAAGGGTAGTTGAATCGCTGGTAAATAAGATAGATTTATCAGAAAAAGAGGTGGAGGCAGTGCTTGAGCATTTATTGCGTGGAGGAGCAAATGAGGTTCAGATTAGTGTTTTTCTTGTCCTGCTTAGGTCCAAAAGAGAGACTTATGAAGAGATTACAGGCTTGTCCAAAGCCATGATTAAATGTTGTGTACCTCTTGATGGGTTGATTAATGCCATAGATATAGTTGGACATCGATTTTCAGGAAGTACTTGTATGAGAGCCCACTCGAGCTTCAGGCGCTTCTACGCCAGTGTAATCATATAAAGGTCCTTTTCAACAATAAAACCACATCAGAAACAACAATGGCAAGACAAGTAACTGAATTGCTCAAGAAATAGACATTGTAGTTGCTCAAAATGGAGGTCGTCCTTATTTTAACGAATTATTCCATGAAGCTCAGGAAAGGTTAAGTAGGCAAAAGGATATTGACTCGGGTGGATATTCGAAGGAAGAAATATAGTTTTTACCAAAAAAGATGATGGAACGTGAGGAGCATCTTTTTTTTCCTTTTCTTATTTCGACAACAATGGAAGCAGGCAAATTACTCTGGATGAGCTTCAGCGAATCTGCCAGGAATTTGGTATTGTTGAAGTGATCAAAGAAGTTGATCAAGATAATGATAGGAATACCCATATAGTCTAAGCAAGAAGATCCTTTTTGCACTTCTATCAAATTTCGGCCATAGATAACAACAGTTGTGTATTTGGATTTCCTTTTCATTGCAGGTCACCTGAGGTTCAAACTTCAAATGTTGCCAATCATCTTCTGCAGCTGCTAAAGGATCATTACTACTCTGCATAGTTTTCTTCTCAAAGATAAAATAGAACTTTCACCAGCGCAGAAGGCAGAATTATAACCAGTTAGCTGATGAAAAGCAGAGCTTTCACCAGCTAACTAGCAAATCTTAAGGCGAAATAGCTAGTGAAACTTGAGACTGGCCAGCGAAGGTGTATTTTTTCCCAAATCAAAGATTTTCTCAACCGAATCTCTTGAAAATGTTTTCCAAAGATACATATTGAATTATAGTGTCAAATCTAAGATCCACTTCTGATGCAAAGGAGTTAGAGGAGTATTTCAAGTTGATTTGACACTTATTTTAGGGACAATAAATCAGGGTTTTTTTTCTAAACTTGGCAAATTCGAATTTATCTTCATCAAAGGATATCAAACATCTTTGGAAGGCTTATCTGCATAGAACAGAAGTTCTACATGATCTGAAGACCATGAAATAAGCAATTGACCTATGTTCTAGGTTCATCTCCTTTCTTTTTGTAAAAAATTGTTTTGACTTTCTATATTTAGCAAGTTTGATCCATTCTTCTAGGATCTGAATATTTTATTGTAAAGTTATAAAGCTAAGGATATGAGAGGAACACAAGGGGGTTTAGTGGTAGGACTGAGGTTCAATCTAGGAATACATTTTTGGCTAGTATTATAGACTCTTATTGGACAATAGAATTACAGTCTCCTTTTGCCTTCAATATCAGAATTGCACATGTATCTTGTTTTTCTATACTTTACTTCAGTTTGTTTTATCTTATAAAGATTGTCATCTCTTTATTAAGATCATAAACTTGAATTGAAGGATTTCTTACTATCTTGTATTAGCCCTACACCTAGTTGTATTTGGCAATCAAGATTAGTATTCTTCATCCCCTCTTTAAAATATCTTGTCTGATTATTGTTTTCTAAAAGCATTGTTTCATTTGAATGTATGATGAGTTATCTATTTCATTAATCATTGAGTTATCTCATTGTTCCAAGCACACCTAAATATCATATTCTTAAGTTACCAAGCATCTTTAGCCTACAACCCTAAAGAGTTTCTTGGAGAGATAACACCATGGAAAACATTAACAACAAAAAATCACGTTACAAACTCAACACAAAGAAAAAAATACACAATGGAAATATAATTTATAGATAAACATAGAGAAATTATATTTTAAATAAAATTATCATCGACTAGTTGTAGATGTCAGACATTCCACCCAACCTTGGGATTTATTGCGCATTCACTCTCTACAACAGGTCAGCCCTGATACAAGGTTATGAATCCACAAGGATGGGTTCCTAGGAAGACTCTAAAACACATACGCCAGTCAGATGTCAAGATATCATAATTTACCCAACCACATAGAAAATCATAGTTTTCAATCTCTCTTTCCCCCTTAACCTGCACAACCCAAAGAAATGAACTCCCTTCTCTACAATGAATTCCTTCATGCTATTCCACTTCTTTCCAAGGATCTAGTGTTATTGGTCAGGAAATATCAATGCTAGAAACTCCAAGGATTATCATCCATGTATATGTCTTTCACAACTACCATCATTTTCATGCACATAGGCATTATCTTCTTGCTGCAATAACCAGTAGTTACCTACAACCAACTAGAAATGGATCTCTACCTCCAACCTTTCATTTCCATTCCCAAAAAAAGAACCAAAATGAACCATAATGAATGAGGAATAATTATTAACGAACCCCCCAAAAACCAAAATCATGATTTATATAATTACATGCAATAATGCACCACATGGCCTACCCAAGAATCTCACATAACCACTATTCCCAACTAATTCCAAAATGCATGAATAATAAATAATAAATGTCTTAACCATTTTTTACCTCCTCTCTTATGTAATCATAGACCCCCATAACTATGTCCTTACCCATCTTGCACCCAACAATGCATTTTTGTTATTAATATTAAAAGTATTACATTGTTAGATTCTCCGACCTTTCCACTTTACAAGTACTCCGACCTTTCATTGTAACACACACGACCCCTAAGTATCTTTTTTAGGGATGGGGCATCAAAATTTCACTTTCCTTAATCATCTCAAGTCCTCTTATGCTCATCAAGATCTTTCTAACAATTCCTACCATGCTCGAATCTTAGCTTTGGATTGGGAATTACACCCTCCCAAAGCTCTTCAAGCGTTATTGGTCAAGGGCCACGTGGCACCCATGTGGGTTCGTATCATTCCTACCATCCCAAGTTCCCTGAAGTCTCGGATCTCCTGAGTGATCCTGCATCTAAGGTGGAAATCCGTCCACCGTTAAATCCACCGACGGAACTTCATCCTCGTTTAACGTATAGGTTTACGGAAATTCGGCGTTCAGCGCTTCTAATCCAGATTTTATGAGCAGAACAAAATGAATACATATTATTATCAAAATATGATTAACACAGAATAACAGATATACAGTAAAATTGGTTTCTATCCAATAAGAAAATAAGATGGAACTCTAAAATGCAATGGAAAACAAGCTTGCTAGAATGGTGGCAACTTATCTCTGAGAAGAGATGTGACGGTTGTGCTCATTCGCAAGAAGATGATTACAATGAGGCTCTGAATTAATTTTTAGAATAAACAATAATTTCAAAAACCCTATACATCCAAAAACCTAACCCTAGGAGATGAAGCGCCAAAAGTCATGTGGGCCACGTTTGGGTAAGGTAGTACATCAACTTCCTGGGGTCGTAACTTTTGCATATGATCTTCGTTTTAGGCGCACGATAGCCCATTGGAAAGGTATATCCAAGGAATAAACATGTTTTTGTTTGACTTTAACCAATTCAACAATCTAATTGTGGTGATCCCTAAAAATGTTGTTCAGGGCCTCAAAACAGCCTCGGAAATCAAGGACCCGAAAACTAGGAAAAAATTGTCAAACTAGAAAACTGCCAAAATGAGCGAGTTGGAATAGGTGGGAGGCCACCAAAATACATATGGATAAATCCTCCCCCCTTAATAAGAAATGGCCTCCATTGCATTGAGTGCCCCCATCAGATGAGGAAATTTGTGTTGAATTTGGCCCTGGGTGAGCCATTTGACTTGGTGCAGGAGTTGCCCTACTTTAACAACTTTTGTTGGTGAGTGCCATTGACCTATTTTTCCACAATATGATCACTAGATTTTTGTTGTATGATGTTGGGGTTGAGATCTGTTGGTGTCAAATGTTCTACTACCTCTCAGGTGTTCAGTAATGGTGGAAAATAAGGTTGAAGGATTTCCACGTTGAACACTGGGTGCAGACCAAGGAAAAGAGGAATGTTAAGCTCAAAATAATTATCACCCACATCCTTGGTTTTGGTGTATGGCCCATACGAAGTGGGCAAAGATTTCAATGGGGTCCTGTAAGGAGTTCTTTCTGCAAGTGCAACCAAACTTTGTTTCTCACTTGAAACTTATGTGGCACCCGGTGTTGATCATGGCGCTACATGTAATTATCATTGGACTTCTTAGGATATCCTGAACCTATTGGTGGATGTGTTGGATCCACTCAATGAACCATGTGGATTTTTCATCTTCGGTTGGAGAAAGAGATGATTTGGTCAAGGTGACCACAAGGGGTAGTGCAACATCTATGGGACCCAATGGTTGGAATCCAAACCCCACCTGAAAGGGGTTATGGTCAGTTGAACTATGAAGGGATCAGTTGTATCTATGTTGGACATAGGGAAGAATATCATCCCATGTGCGAGGGTGCTTGGAAATATACATGCGTAGGATATGCATGATCATTCAATTTACGACCTCAATTTGGCTATCTGTCTGTGGATGGAAGGTCGTGGATTTGGTGAGCTTGGTGTCTAGTAGTGACTAGAGGCTCAACCAGAATGTGCTGATAAATCGAATGTCTCGATCTAAGACAATGATTTTTGGGATTCCAAAATGTACGTAGACTCGTTCAAAAAAAATCTTGGCAGTGGCCTCTGCTGTGATGCTCTTCTTGTAGGTGGCCAGAATCGCCATTTTAGAAAAGTGATCAACAACCACAAAAACACGGTCATTTCTCCTCTTGGTGGATGAGAGACTCGACATGTAGTCCATTGAGATGGATTCCCATGGCCTGACAGGAGTAGGAAGAGGGGTGTACAGGCCCTATTTCTTAGTGTTCGGTCTAGAAATAGCGCAAGCAATGTAGGACCTGATATACTTGTTGACATCCTGTCGAAGTTTTGGCCAGTAGAAATGTTTCTGCAACATTTCCATTGTCTTCTCAATGTCAAAGTTTCCTACCACTTGACTATAGTGGGCTTCCCATATCATATTTGTTTGCTCGCTTGATGGAACGTAGATATGGCCCAGATGGAACAACAATCCATCCTTAATATGGAAATTAGTGACAATTGCATTTACGCCCAACATTTGGTAGGCGGTGGAGAATTTTGGGTCTGACTCATATAGTTGGGGCCATCCATAGGTCTCATTGTCGCAAGAGTATAGCACTGTGGTGAGTGTTTCAATTGGTGGTATGCTAAGGAAATCGGTGACGCTGTTGCTTCTTCATGTTTTATACTTAATGTTGAGTTGTAATTGTTGCAAGTATGTGGACCACTTCTGATGGAGGTCATTCTACAATTTTCCTTATGTCTGCATGAACTACATTGGCTTATGATCAGTGTGGATGATTGTCTCCTTCCCAAGAATGTAATGTCTCCACTGGCGGCAAGCTTGCAAAATGGAGTACATTTCTTTGTCATAAGTAGGGTACTTACAGATAGCATCTGATAGTGTCTCACTATGATAGGCCACGAGGTGGTCATGCTGAGTGAGAACGGTGCCCACAGCATAGTCTAAAGCATTTGTCTTGATCTCAAATAGTTTTTCCAGGTCCATTATTGAAAGTATTGGGACTGAGCAAAAGTGCTCCTTCAAATAATCAAACGCTTGTTTTTGGGATCGGCCCCACACAAATTTCACCTTACCACCACCCCTAGTTACTTGGTTGAGGGCCCATGCAATATGGGAGAATCCCAACATGAACCTGCAATAGAAATTGGAAAGGCCCAAGAAGCTCTGAAGCTCAGTGAGTGTGGTTGGGGCTGGTCAGTCACAGATGAATTGGATCTTGGTTGGATCCACATGTATTCCATGCTAATCAATGATATGTCCTAGGTAATGGACCCTGTCCATGTTGAAGGATCATTTTTCCAAGTTAGCGTATAGCTTGTCCTGTTGCAGGGTGTGCAAAACCTATTGAATATGTTGCAAGTGTTCGCCCCAAGTCTTTTTGTAAATGAGAATGTCATCCAGATACACCACTACAAAATTATTGGTGAATGGTCCCATGATATTTTCCATCATCATCATGAAAGTTTTTGGAGCATTTGTCAAACCAAAGGGCATGACCGACCATTCAAAAATACCTTCCTTTGACTTGAAGGTGGCCTTTTATACATATGTTTGTTCTATTGGGACCTGGTGGTATCCAGACTTCAAATCAATATTGTTGAAGTATTTGACCCCCATGAGTTGATCAAGGAGGTCATTGATTCAGGGAATTAGGTACTGATTTCTGACTGTGATTTTATTCAGGGCCCAATAATCAATGCAGAGTCGCTAGGTTCCATCTTTCTTTTATACCAGCATGATTGGGATCTCACAGGGTGATGAGATGGGATGGATGTGCCCCTTGTGGAGTAGTTATTGGATATTTCACTTGATATACTCACTGTCTAACAGAGAGCGGTGATATACTGTCCCATTGGGAAGTGGTGTGTCAAGGGTCAGATCGATGGGGTGCTTGACCTAACAGTGCAGAGGTACCCTGGTAGGTGAGGAGAAGATATATGAGTATTCTTCCACGACCTTATCCACTTGATTTTATTGTGTGGAGAGGTTGGATGCGGAGACCCTAGATGTGGCTGTGATCTTTCACTCATTCTGAGAGTGAATCACGAAGAAGACAAACTTCCTGAGAGATGACCTTCTTGCATTACTTTGCAGAGATCAAGGAAATAGCACTAGGTGGGACTGCCTCGGGTATCCTATACAATTTCTTGTTCAAAGTAATAATAACATTGTGAGGCCTAGACTCATATACAGCATGAAGTTTCCATAAATATGGTTAGCCCAAAAGAAAATTACAAATTTTGAGAGGGGAAACATCACAAAATACCTCGTCTTTGAAGGGTTTGATGTCGTATGGCAGACAACATTGTTGGTTGACACAGATGTCACTTCCTTGGTGGAGCCATCCGATGGTGTAGGGATGCGGGTGTGACATTGTCGATAGGGAGAGTATCTTGACAACCTCTATTGAGATGAGGTTCTTCTGGATACCGCTATCAATGATGAAGTGTAGTGGGGTACCCTTCACCCATATCTATGAATGAAAAAGGCGTCGCCTTCCTCTATCTCGTCTAGTTTACCGAGCTGGAGATTGGTGGTAGCAATGGTAGAATTGGATTCAGCATCAATGATCTGTCTCCCCCTTTCTGGTTCTGACTCAGAGTCACAACCTGCATATGATTCATAGACTTTCACCTCAGCCACCAGCAACTTCTTTGAGCGACAATCGGTAGTGTTATATCAGGGGCTCTTATAGAAGTTGCACCACTTCTTGATATCTTTCTTTGTCTTTCTGGTGTCCTTCTTTGCTTGCATCCTGGACTGGTTTTCCTGAGGTAGTCCTTCTTTGCTCTGTCCTTTGTTCTACGGGTTGAGGATGCCCTTTCTTAGATTTTGTGAGGGGTTCCCAGGAACAAATTGTCGTGTCTTTTGTTTGAGCTTCTGCTCAATTTTGATGGCATATCGGTAGGCCGCACCCAAGGATGACATGTCCAGAAACTCCATTTCATCCTGGAAGTATCTATGCAGACTGCCATGATACTTGAGCACTAGAGTTTGCTCAGAATCTTTGATACCCATCTTGGTGCGCAATGTATGGAATATATTTGTGAACTTGGGTAGTGCTTGGTCTCTTTCCTGCCATAGTGTGGTCCATTTTGTGTGCATGTCGTCATAACTTCCAACAGGGTAGTATTGTTCCTTAATAGGATCCCTGAAGGACTCCCAGGTGACCGTGACTGTAAATAATCAGGGTTCCTTTATTTCCTTTTTCTCGCAGAAATTTTCCCACCAATATTTGACATGGGGAACAACTTCTAGTCACGTAAAAGTAATATTTTTTCTATTTGAGAAGTTATGGACAGATAAATACACTTCTAGTAGATTCAACCATTTGTCTACAACATATGTGTCTATATGACCTTCAAATATAGGAATATCGAAGTTGATATGTACCTTGAAGTGGGAAGGCCCTTCATTTGAGGAATATGTGTCACTTGTTGGTAGCAGCAGAAGGATTTGTGCAAAACTATCCATCATCTTGTTCCTTTGTTGCATGAGGGATTCCTCGAGCAACATTTTGAAGGGATCTCATGTCCTGTCGTCTTTCTTTTCTCTCTCCATGAGAGGTCGCTTGTGATGATACTGAGAGAGGGATGAATCTGTATCAAGTACACTTTAAAAAAAAATCAACTTATAATTCATCCATATTATATATTCAATTATATCCAATGAGAAATGAACAATAGTAGAAGAGTTACACCAATACACCACAATACACCATGCACAATATATGAGAAATAACCAATAGTTATTTTTCAAGGGAAGTAATGAATTCCAACGGTAGCTACATCTTCCAAATATAAAGGGAGGGATAAACCTCCAAAAGGAAGATACAATCCTCCAATATCAAGAGAGGGTTGACCTCTCCATCCTTGCCCCTTCCTTCCACCCAAGAATATATGAGAGATAATAAAACTTTACATTAAATTATCACCATCAACCAACCATCACATAGAACCTAATAATGCTTCATGAGACTTCTTCAACTTCTGCAATTATTCACTTATTAGAATACTCTAATCCTATAGATATTATAACTCAATGTATTCTCTGAAACTCCTTCAGGTTTCACTCCTTGAATCTTCCCAAAAAAGGAGTTATAGAGAAAATGGTAGAGCTTATTCAATTTTGGTTTATTCAGGTGAGTGAACGTGTACAACATGACCCGCGCTAAATATTTAACATAATATTTTGAAATTCATACATGGGATACTATAGCCCGTACGCTCTCCAATGCAATTTGTCTCACTTAATTTTGATTCTCTATGAAGACGTTATGATTGTTTTACCCGGAACAGATGTTTATGACTAGCTTCAGGACTAGTCAAAAACGCTATCTTCCACAGAGTATATCTCCACAATTATAGAGAATAAAGAGGTGAAATTTTTACCAAAGGTACCTAGATATGTCTTCCCAATAGTATACAAATTTCACCATCTGAATCATTCTAGAAAAAAAATTATAGTGAAAATGGTAAGATGACCTGTAAATAACATACCTTAGAACACATCACCAAAAGACTTCATCCTCCCTTAAAATTCGGCCTTCATTACTTCAGATTTCCTCTAAAACTTGACCTAAATATCCTTGATCATTAAAAACCTTGTGTATGTAAAATGAATTTATAATTATATGTATTTATACCCTTTATGTCACTTCCTTTTAACATTAGGACTGACATGTAGTTTATGCTTCAATTTGCATTGTCATCTTCAAAAATTCATTTCTCCTTAATTGTGAGGATCCAAGTGGCATGCCACATACCTGTTGGATTACTGAGAGGGGGGGTGAATCAGTAATAACGTAATTATAATCCTTTTTCTTCAAATGTTATATCAATGTAGAATTATTATCCAATAATGAGTAGTAATAAATAAAC
>ML778794.1:0-10883 GCA_009831015.1 Picea engelmannii
GGTAGGTGGATTGGCACATAGAGATTTATATATGGAATTTTCATAACGAATACCCGAATACTCATTGACTTACTGAAAATTTCCTAGTCTAAGAATGGGGGGAAAATCGTTGCTTTCATTGACATGTAGGAGGGGCAGATCGATAGTGGAATGGACCAGAAATTGCATATTTCGAACGAGATCACAATTTGTATCCCCCCGAACTACTGGACGAACTACTTAATTGGGTCATACCATACAAAGGCTGGCAACTGGGAAATGGATGAACTCTGGCAACTCAAACTAGCTCGGGTCACACCATACGAGTTGGGTTGATCTGGCCGATGACAAAAGAAATCTTGTTGGATGATCGATTCATTACGATATTTCTATACCCACCCCAATCATCCATGTCGAACACATCGAAATTGCTTTGCATTTCTAGGACCAAAAAAAGCAAGAGGCATTCATTCATTGAACCTGCGACCATTAGGTTAAAAGCTCGATGCTCCACCAATTGAGCTATACACCCTCCCTTCAACCAACCTAACAATCAATAACATATTATAGTAGTAGTAGATTAGCATGTGCTTCTCTGGTGTGGGAGAAGTCTAAAATATCCAAGACAAGTGAAAGTAGAAATCATAGAGGAAGTTGAGGAAGAGAATAATCATGAAAAAACTCCAATCCATGGTTCGAGACATATAATTATAAAAATAAAAAAATGTAGAGAATGAAAATGTTAACATTTGAGAGAAAAAAATTTCAAATTTCCTCAAATCTGTAAATATAAATAAAATTTGGTCCAATTATAATTTTTTATTACATTTAACTAATATCGTGTCTATTAGTACAACTATGTCAAGTCACAATAAAACTAATAAGTTGCTTAAACAAAGTATATGCAAAGGTTGGAATAGAGAAACTAACAAGTCATTTGTAGAAACCAATAATTTCATACCTAAGCCTAATGTGGAGTTTGGTTGGAAGACCTCATTAAATGAATTTAAATTTAAATTTGAAAAATCTATATAAATTAGGAAACATTCTAAAGTTTACTTTTAATCATAGTTAATTTATGCTTGCTTTAGTGGCTAACTTTAAGTTTTATGGACATTTCCACCATGGAGCTAAGTGATCTAGAATTGGATCCAGGAGCTTGATGGGGCTCAGAAAGGCCTAAAAATCAAAGTTCTCAAAATGGACTCAAAACAGATGTGTGCATAGGCCTTGTCAATATGAACCCAACGCAACTTAAACGGGCTCAAACAAACATTATATGCTCCTAATATCGTGATCTGTTCGTTTTGTCAAGCAGGCAAAAAAAATGATGATTGTACAGTCCGTACAGTGCCATGTGGCAGCTGACTATATAGGTCATATGGCCGTATAGCTGATGTGGTAGGCACAACTGGTGTTGACATGGCAACATCTGGAGGTGACATGTGGTAGGGTGACTGGGTGTACAGATTGTTGACATGGACAGATAGGTGGGCCAATTAGGGAGTGACATGTGTCACGACTGTAAGGGTGACACGTGGCACATCCGTACTGATGACATGGAGAGTCTGACACATGGAAAGTACAGTGGCAGTGACTAAGTTGATAACTCAGTAGACAAGTGGACCATTGGGCATTTGACACGTGGCATTGTTTCGATAAATGGCATGGTGCCACATGGCACCCATTGGTTGGTTTATTGTTATGGAAAAATTGTTTTGGACCCAACAAGTTTCGACCGCGAGACCTCCCACCAGGCTAGGGTTTGGCAGGGTCGTGCTAGCCAGCCCACCTATCGTTTGGATCTTAACCGAATATGGTTTGTTTTATATTTGAATTAAAACTATGTGTTAGTCAACGGAGGTTAGGGCTGGGGCTAGGACCTAGCCCCGGACACAAACCACCATACGTCCACTACATGTGACCAGAGTATACCATAACGCGTGTATATGGATGTAGCCCTCAGCCCTCGGTTTCGACGCACTTACCATGTGACCCCGTGTTTAACTGTGGTGTAGGTGTATACGGTTAGCACCCAGTCAGTCAAGCTAGCCCACTGACCAGGGCGCTTGACTAAGGGATAAGTCTTATCATGGTTACGTGTGGAAAGGGCTAAGGCCTGGCCACATGGGCCAAGCCACACGACCAGGTGCCAAAACAGTCGAGGGGGGCAAGCGCATTTGGAGATAAGTTCGTGGCCATGTGTAGGTGCCTAATACAACCAGGGGGCGGCTCTAAAAGGGTTGCACCCTGAATTTATGTGCAAAAGTGGTTTTTAAACCATATTATAGTTATTTTCAATGATTTTTGGGGCCGTTTTGGAGATTTTTGGCCAATATTGGGGGATATTGGGCCCTTTTTGAGGCTAGATCTTGGGGGGAAGTTGGGAGATGGTTACCAACTTCAAATCTATATAAACTAGGGCTTCTTGGAGCCATGGAGGACATTCAGAGCAAGTTTATGCTGAATATTTGCCAAGCCAAAGCTATTTTTATGCAGGGAAGTTATTGAGGAGCGCACCTTTGCAGGCCATTTCTGGGAGCTCTGGTCATTCGATTTCAATGTCGTTTCTTTTTTTGGGTTCTAGAGATCTGGTAGAACAAGACCAGATCAATTTTGTAACCTTTTGGCACTGTTGTGATGTCATTTTAAAGATTTGAACAGAAATAAGAAAACCTCACCCACTGAAACAAAGGCCCGGAGACGTAGGCGAGATTGTCGAACTCTGTTATCACATTGGTGTTTATGGTTTGTTGTTCTTCTTGCTTTATTTCAGATCTACATTTGTATATATGGCTGTCATGATTCATTCATAATTCTTCCTCTTTCATTCAACTTCCTTAACTGGTTAATTAACACTTGCTAAATAACTCAACCATTGTCATTTAAAAGATATTTTCAAATCAAGTGGTATCAGAGCTAGTTGACGTTTGGATTTGAGTTTTGCATATTAACCAGGGAAAAGCTACATCGTGGTGAAGGCGAGCTTGTTGAATAAAATCCATTGATTGGATTGAGAAATAGAAATTTTCAAAGCGAGAAGATGGCATCGAAAGAGGGACTTTCTCAAGATGAGAAAGAGTTTTGAAAAACTTTCTTTGCTATGTCGGAGATGATGAAGGTTTTGCATGATGATTACTTTGAATGGAAGAGACCGAATCTGGGTGAATCTTCAAAGGGAAAAAGTGAAGAAGGAGAGGATCCTCCTCAAATTCCTCCTTCACCTTCATATTCACCTCCTTCTTCTCCTTCTTCTTCAAGTTCAAGTTCCAAATCCACTGCAAAGAAACATGTCCATATATGATGGTGAAGTTAATGCAAAGAGACTTGACAATTGGGTCAGACAAATGGAGGTTTATTGCAGTGTGAAACAAATCAAGTATGAGGCAACTTAGATCAAGTTGGCATCCCTTACACTTGCAGGCACAACACTCATTTGGTGGCAAAGCAAGTTGCAAAATGGCACACAACAAGTGGGTAATGTATTTCCATCATGGCAAAGTTTTATTTTTGCACTTAGAAAACAATTCTATCCTTTGGGTTATAAAGAGAAAGAATTAATTGAATGGAAAGCTTTAAAACTAAGAAAAGGACAAACAGTACAAGAATACACATATGGAATTCGTAAAATGGCATTGATGTTAGAAATTCCTTTACATACCCAAGAAACTATTATGAAGTATATAGGAGGTTTACCTACACATATTCGAAACATTGTATTCATGTTTGGACCAACTGATCTTGATGAGGTTTCTATTCAAGTGACATACATTGAAGCAGGGAAAACAAGTGTTGGTGTATCAAGGGAGTCGTCTTCAAAGAAAGAGGACAAAAGGAAGTGGAATGGCAAGAAGAAAAATTCAATGGCAAGAAAGGAAGAGAAGCCCTCTTGCAAGCATTGCAAGAAAGAGGGGCATGTTGAGGACCGATGTTGGAAATTGCATCCCGAGAAGAGACCAAAGTGGTTCAAGGAAAAGAAAGGGAGGCAAACAGTTGCAGTGACAACATGACCAATAGACTTGGGATCAGATTCAGTTGACGAATCTAAAGTCTCATTGGTTGGTATGATAGGTAATATTGGTGATGGATTTGATTGTAGAAGTAACTTGTTTCACATAAGGGTCATCATGAGGCACAATAAGGTTGACACATTGATAGATAGTGGATCTCAATCTAACTTAATTTCTGAGGAATTGGTTAAACAATTGGGATTAAACACACAGATACATCATAAGCCTTACACACTTAAATGAATAAGAAACAATCATCAATTGCACATAACAAAGCAGTGCACATTAAAATTTTCAATTTCATCTAAGTTTGTGGATGAGGTAACATGTGATGTGGTGCCACTAAGTGAATGTGGAATGGTCTTAGGTATTCCTTACTTATATGATCGAAAAACAATCTTCTACATAACAAAGAATCAATATCACTTAACCAAAGTAGGTCAAGAATATGTGGTTCATGCTCATCATTTAAAGGCAAATAAATCTCTTCAAACTATGGAACAATTAAGAAAGGCGTCTCAAGCAAGAAACATGCCTATAATTGTTTCAAATCAAGTAATCGATCTTAAGCAAGAACATGAGATGATTGTAGAATGGAAAATCAATCACACTTTGCTTCAAGATAGGCTAATGTCGTGCAAATATTACAAACATATCAGCTCGTTTGCAGTCATATTTTTTATTCTACCATTATTAATGTTGTCTACATGGATGATAGTGGCTTCAGTAAGATGTGACAGGGTACAAATGGCTAACAATATGTTGTTAGTTGTCATGATTGTGTTACAATTGATCTTGATGAGACAGGTGCACATGACAGAGTTTAAAGACAGGGAACAAGCCAAGTGGCCTATCCCAAGCTTGATGACTGGTCAGTAACCTTTTGGGGACCAAAAGTTCCTTTAGTGGGGAGGTGTGATCCAGAATTGGATCCAGGAGCTTGATGGGGCTCAAAAAGGCCTAAAAATAAACGTTCTCAGAATGGCTTCAAAATGGATGTGTGTGTAGGCCTCATCGATACGAACCCAACGCAACTTGAATGGGCTCAAATAGATGTCATATGCTCTTGATATCGTGATCTGTTTGTTTTGCCAAATAGGCAAAAAAAATGATGACTGTACAATCTGTATAGTGCCACGTGGCAGTTGACTATACAAGTCGTATGGCCATACAACTGACATGGAAGGCACAATTGGCACTGACATGGCAACATCTGGAGGTGCCACGTGGCAAGGTGATTGGGTGTACAGACTGTTGATGTGGATAGACAAGTGGGCCAATCAGGGAGTGACAAGTGTCACCACTACAAGGGTGACACGTGGCACATCCGTACTAATGACATGGCAGGTCCAACACGTGGCAGGTACAGTGGCAGTGACCTGGTTAACATCTCAACAAATAAGTGGACCATTAGGCATTTGACACGTGACATTGTTTCGACAAATGGCGTGGTGCCACGTGGCCCAGACATGGGCTGCCACGTGACACCCATTGGTTGGTTTATTGTTATGGAAAAATTGTTTTGGACCCAACAAGTTTCGACCGCGAGACCTCCCACCAAGCTAGGGTTTGGCATGGTCGAGCTAGCCAACCCGCCTACCATTTGGATCTTAACCGAATATGGTTTGTTTTATATTTGAATTAAAATTATGTGTTATTCAACAGATGTTAGGGCTGGGGCTAGGCCCTAGCCTCTGACGCGAACCACCATACGTCCACTACATGTGACCAGAGTATACCATAGCGCGCAGATATGGATGTAGCCCTCAACCCTCGGTTTCGGCACACTTACCATATGACCTGGCGTTTAACTGTGGTGTAGGTGTATACGGTTAGTGCCCAGTCAATCGGGCTAGCTCGCCAACCAGGATGCTTGACCATGGGGTAAGTATTATCATAGTTGCATGTGGAAAGGGATAAGGCCTGGCCACATGGATCAAGCCACACGACCAGGTGCCAAAATAGTCGAGGGGGGGCATCGCGTTTGGAGATAAGCCTGTGGCCACGTGTAGGTGTCTAATACGACCAGGGTCCAACTCTAAAGGGGTTACGCCCTGAATTTATGTGCAAAAATGGTTTTTAAACCATATTATAGTGATTTTCAATGATTTTTGGGGCAGTTTTGGAGATTTTTGGCCAATATTCGGGGATATTGGGCCCTTTTTTAGGCCAGATTTTGGGGGGAAGTTGGGAGATGGTTACCAACTTCATATCTATATAAACCAGGGCTTCTTGGAGCCATGGAGGACATTTAGAGTGGGTTTATGCTGAAGATTTGCAAAGCCAAAGCCATTTTTATGCAGGGAAGCTATTGAGGAGCACACCTTTGTGAGCCATTTCTAGGAGCTCTGGTCATCCGATTTCAGTTTCATTTCTTTTGTTGGGTTCTAGAGATCTGGTAGAACAAGACCAGATCAGTTTTGTAACCTTTTGACATTGTTGTGATGCCATTTTAAATCTTTGAATAGAAATAAGAAAGCCTCACCCACTGAGACAAAGGCCCATAGACGTAGGCGAGATTGTTGAACTTCGTTATCACATTGGTGTTTATGGTTTGTTGTTCTTCTTGCTTTATTGCATATTTGTGTATGTATATATGGTTGTCATGATTCATTCATAATTCTTCCTCTTTCATTCAGCTTCCTTAACTGGTTAATTAACACGTGCTAAATAATTCAACCATTGTCATTTAAAAGATCTTTTCGGATCACTAAGACAATGTTGTAAGAATCTAGAGAAGATTCTCAAACCATTCATTGGTACCTCTAAAGTTAGGGAGCCTCTCTTGTATATAATTGTTTGTATTCACCTTCACTTATGCATGTATACCTAGCAGGGTTGAAATTTGGAAATAATTTTTACTTATCATTATGACGAATTCATGTGTATATTCAATCATATTGATTATTTTGTTTTGTTTGAAAACACATGCAATTTAATTTTTTGAATGTATTTGACAATGAAGCATTTTGATCATCAAATTCCATCACTAATACCTAACCATGCTACACATATTCTTATCCAAGTTAAGACATTATTATTAGGTTCATAACCTCCATGACCAACCACCATTCACACACAAACATAGTTGCATAACAACCCTAGCCATATGATTATATGATTGTTAAAAGAAGTACATCACAAAATCTTAATTAAAAGGACTTGAGGAACAGTATGCCCTACCACCCAAAGATGTGATGTAGACACCTATACAAATATGACTAAAGAGTCACCTCCTCAAATGCTAATGCTAGTCTCCTCAAGTAAGAAAACATTTGAAAAGGTGAAGAGGAGACATAGTTCCAATAATTTAAGGAAACATTTGAAAAGGTGAAGAGACATGGTTCCAATAATAATTTATGAAAGAAAACCAACCACTTTAACCATATCAAATGTTATAATAATAGAAATTCTAATTACCTGACAAAAATTGTTAATTAAATTGAAATAAAGGGAAAAAAACTGACTCTACATTATCATCGAACCACTAAACGAGAAATGGATCGTTTCTCTTTAATTAATGCAAAGTATCAATGTATGAGAGATTCATAATTAGACATTTAAATAAAGAAATAGGCAAATATAAGATAAAATAAAAATTAAATATCTAAATCCGTGTATGTTAATTATAAAAGTCAAAATATTAGACACATAAATTTATTTTATTCACGTGGAAAGAAGATCACCATAGGGAATTTTTTAAGCACGATTTCATCTGGGCAATAAACGATTCCGACCCATCCACCACCAGAATCCAAAGTATTTTTTAGTTGGAGGGATATGTTGCTGATTACTACAAGTGTTTTTAAAGTTATTTTTAGTTTTTCATTACTACAAGTTTTTTTTTAATTGTGGATCCACGTGTCAAAAGTTTGTAACCTGTTGCTACAGTTCCATGTGTTCCAGACCCCAGTTGCTATATCTTGTACGAAGGGATTTGTTGTGAATCAATGAGGGCGGAACAATGTGGTTGGGAATGTGCACATTGCTATAGAATTGCTGGAGAGGCCTCACAATAGTGTCTTTAAATTGGTTATATAGTTATAATAGTGTATTTACCAATACACAATCTAAAATGATAGATCCACTCTATTCTAGCAAATTTTTTTTTTGTGTGGGGGAGGAATTAGATTTTAGAATTTGTTTCAAAATGGTTTAAAAATTTATTTGGATTAAAAAAAAAATGAAGAATTATTTTGATAATTTGTCTTAATTTTTTAATTTTTAATTTAGTTTGATGAGTGATTGAGTTCTCATATAATTGATAAAAGTAGTAAATTAGAGTTTTGTTACTATAGTTGCAAACCAACATTTTATTCCATTGAGACATGGCCATGAACATGTGTTGTTGTATATTAGTTAATTTAGTTTTTAATATTCACATTTTGCATATAGTTTAATCAACTATTCTATTTATTTATTTTTCTTAAAAAGTTTTTGGTAGAGTGATTTCCAAGATAGTTAATTCCTTTAACTTCACTTTTAATTCCTAGGTAGAGTTAATTTCATTTATGTAGATTTGTGTGTTTTCTAAAATTTTATTTAGTTTTTTATTCAACAAGTTATGTTTTTCATAACAATGGTTTAAAAAATAAATTATAGATTGGATTTGCCATTTCACTTATAGTCTTTGTTTAAGAAGATTAAGGTTTTTTCCTATTTTAAATGAAAGACATTGTCGGAAATCAAGGAAACTTAGAATCTATAGCTGACATACAATGAATGGCATCTCACAAGCATTTAGACCCCTAGCTTGGCATGATAAATGCATGAGTAATCTAGCCCTTATTGTTATTAATAGTAGGGTGGCTATTTGATCTCACATTCTCAACTAATTTCAAATCTAAGACCATTCTCTGTATAGTCATGCACATCAACAACAACATTACCAACTAGTAGGTCAACAATATTATGTCCTCTTAGGTGTTTCCCCGCCCTATTTATTGGATAAAATGGCAAAGAAATACAATAATAGATTTGATAAGAGAATGCAGATTATATTGACTACTTATGCCTCCTTTACATGGATCTCTCCCAATATTGGGTCTATTTTTTACCACCTAATATTATAAAAAATATCGCTTTCTATAATGAAAGTTGGTGTGCTTTAATCTTCTTTGAACCTTGGCTTGACTCCATGTATTGTTATCGCTTGCATCTTCAAAAAACCCTAAGAGATGATTGATCATCATCCTATCTAGCAACATTATGCAAATGCCTTTTTCTTCAACAATATACTCAGTTGGCTTGTGGACCTACCCTTCCAATAGGAAAAGAAAAAGACGCTCTCACATAATACACATATTTCATCCTACCTACAAAATAACATTTGAAGAAGGCAAGTTGAGTGAACATCGACAATTAGGATGACAAGCACAACAATATCCTGCTAGATGTGAGGTTAGTTCTTTGAACATGGTGACAACCTATTCAATATCAACCATTACCACAAATACTAGGGGAAGACATCAATTGCTAGTGCATGCCAATTGTTGAAACCAAATTTTGGAAATGCCTCTTCCCACCTACAATTCCAAATATATTATATGGATCTCATAATGATTAGTCAAGATTCATTGTCCATATTGTTGTATTCCCCTTATCAATTACACACTCAATAGATCCTACAACTTCTCTCCTAATTGACTTTGAAACACACCATAATTCTTCTAGAGCTACTCCCCTTTCCTTGTCATTCAATACCTTGTACCTACAATGTGATGATGGATGATCATCACATCATTGATACACATAATAGTTTCCTCATACAACTAATCCTGCCACACATTTTCCCCTCCTGCAAGATTTCTATACCCAAAGGTTGATGCCCTATCAATAGAGCTTGTGAAGGTGGAACCTTGAGTGAACACCCATGTCATATTGATCCCACATGGTGTGCTTCACTAGCACCAAGGATAGACAATTTTTATTCTTAGTGATTATAAAACATCCTTAATACAAGGGTCATTTGTTGTGTTGGAAAACTCAGCAAACTATATACACTACTAAAATCTTCATGCCAAATTAAATACTTTCGCATTACTTGTTTATATGTAAGACACTATAACATTACATGCACCTCATCCTTGATTTTTCCTTATTTGCAACATAAACCTATCTTTAAATACTATTGCATTATGCATATAACCATTAAATGAACCATAAGTATTTGATTAAAATTTATTATTAACTTTATTGATAAACAATTTATTTTTAATATGTATTTCCTTTTGACTTTGATTGAAGAAAGATGACCAATAGATACTATTTCATTATGTGCATAACCAAAAATCAAACATAAATACTTAATTAAAATTTATTATTAAATCTATTGAAAAACCATTTATATAAAAATATTCATAACCTCTACTTTGATGGAAGAAAGATCACAAGAGATAATGTTTTAGGTGAATTTGAATCTTGTTACAAAGATATAGCCCCAAAATCAAAGATATATATATATATATATATATATATATATATATATATATATAATGATTCATTGTTTAATTTTGATTAAAGAAATATCACAAAAAATAATAAGTTTGTGTATAACCTCAAAATCTATATATATAGAGAGAGTAAAGTCACATTCATTGCCTAACTTTGATTAAAGAAATATCACAAAAACCAATAAGTCAGTAATTCATTACCTAACTTTGATTGAAGAAAGATCACAAAAAATAATAAGTCAGTAATTCATTGCCTAACTTTGATTGAAGAAAGATCACAAAAAATCATGCTTTAATTTTTTTTATTTTTTTTTACAATAATGATAAGATGGTCCCAAAATCAAAGAGTAAAATGAATATATATATTCATTCTAAAGTAAGTGATTCATTGCCTAACTTTGATTGAAGTAAGATCACAAAAAATAATGCTTTAGGTTTTTTT
>ML778794.1:15770-26538 GCA_009831015.1 Picea engelmannii
CTGATGTATGGAAGACTGATCTGAAAATGGAATGAATTTGTTTCCAATAGATCTTTAAAATGAAGAAGACTTGTCTCTTAAAATTGCAAGTGTAAAAATGGTATGTGTTTGGGTAATCAGATCAAGTTACTAACACATAAATTCAATGATTTTTACTTAAATAGGATCATCATATCAGACATATAAAAACCATCAATAATGAACACATAACACAACAAATGATAAAGGAGTTCACCCCTCTCTTAGGATACATCTCCTAGTCCAGCTTCCCTTGGATCATTTTCATTATGCTTAAAAAGTGATCTTACAGCTCTCAAAATACAAAATATATGGCTCCAATGGCTTCAAAACATCCAAAAACCCCTAGCTGGGATTTTTCGGCACTTGGTTTGGCCAAAAAATGAAGAAGTTACACCTCCTGGAAGTTTTTCCCTTCAAGCTTGTTGTACCTGCTCGCCAAAACGCACCCACTAACAGACTAACCAGGCCTCTGTGTGTTTTTTGCACCAAAACCCAACACATGCAACGGTTCCCGTGAATCAAGCGAAAACGTAGGACCATTAGTGCGTTGGCCCCTTTTCCCGGCGGAGAACTCGATCGTATGGCCCCATGTGGCCAACGACCTAACAGTCGTGCGCTCCAATGGCTAGCTCCCTCTGCATGAAGGTGTTTGGTCATATGGCAAGGCGATATGTGACCGAGGGCTACACAATGGAGTGCTAACAAGTCCACGTGCGCCAACAATCATATGAAATGGTCGCATGGTATATGCGTCGGGGCTTAATAATGGACTGGGCTAAACATTTGTTGTAAACAGTCCACGCCAAATGGTAAATAGAGTGGACATATGACAAGGGCGTATGGTATGTGCGTTGGGGGTTGGGGCTAGGCCCGAGCCCTTTACTCTACCAACCAAAATCTTATTTCAATTCAATTAATAAAATCAAACCATATAGTTTAAGAAATACCATGGGTAGGTTGGTTGCTTGGGCCCTGCCAAAGCACTACCCCCGCCTAGAGGTCGCGGGTTCGACTCCTCTGGAGTCCCAAAATTTTTACCACTTGCAAACCACTGGAGGGGTGCCATGTGGCACCATACCACTTGCCAAAAATAATGACACGTGTCATCACAGATTAGTCCACTTTTCTGCCAACGTCTGCCCAGTCAACATGCCAACGCATCTGCCATGTCATTGTATGGCTATATGGAATGTACGATCAGTTGCCACGTCAACAATGTACGGATTGTACAGTCAGCGAAATTTTGCTTGTTTGGAAAAATGAATAGAACACAATATATTGCTCATACAACGTTTGTTTGAGCCCGTTCAAGTTGTGTTGGGTTTGTGACAACGAGGCCTATGCATGTGTTCGTTTTGGAGCGATTCCAAGCACTTTGAGATTCTGAGCACTTTGATTTTTGAGAAAAAATTGATCCCCTGGATCACACCTTCCCATTGGGAAGATTTTGGACCTCCAAAAGACTACTTTTAGTCAATCTGAAGATGAGGGTACAATTCGCTCACTCTTCCAATCTCAAACCACTTGGCCTTGCTTGGATTGGTGCCTTTGAGACCAATACGAAACTTGTTATGCCTTGTCTTGTACTTGGCTTGGCTCTTTCTCAACTATTCTTGAACGGTTTGTTGTACAAATTGAACTTGTTCAATGAACTTCTTTCCTACACCAAAATGGCCAGCAACAAGAGAAGAATATGCTTCCCTTATCGTGTTGACTCTTTCACCCTGTGAAAAACATAGCTTGCCAAGATACAAAAGTTTACCATGCACATAGGAATCCAATTCCTCAACTTGGTTAGTACGACACAAAGTTGCATAAGCATTTTTTCCATCAGCATCTAAAGCATATTGTTCCAAATAGCTCTTATGCATGACCTGATTATGCTTGAAAATAACTAAAGCACTAACAATAGGCCTAGTAAGAATATCAACAACTCTGTCATAAATGTCTTTCTTATACCTTATCACCAAGTGGAAAACATAGCCTGTCAAGGCATGCAATGGATCTTGCTTTGCTTTCAAAACTTTCTTCCATATGTCTCCTTCAACAATAAAATTCGTAGTCTTGTTCAAGGCTCTAAAATCTACCCACATACGCCATATATAGTCTTTCTCTGGTACCAAACCAATTGGTGATCTACATGGTGAAGTGTTTGGTTTGATGACCCCTTTGTCAAGAAACTCTTGGTCTTGTTTTTTGATTTCAACATTCTCCATGTCTGACATCTTGCACATGCCAATGTTTGGAAGAGGACCTCCTTGATGCAATAGAATCTCATGTTGGATACCCCTTTTAGGAGGAAATCCCCTTGGTTCCTGAAACATCTCAACATTTTCGTTAACAACCTCATACAAATCAGATTGTAACTTTGCATCACATCCTTTGAGAACTTCTTCTTCATCATTGTCTTTGGGTTTAATCATCAAAAGTACAAGGTTCTTACTAGCATTGACTAGTCTCTTCATTTGTCCAACATTTGTAAGTGACGAATTCATCTTCTTTGTATGTGCTCTAACAGTGTACTCAACTCCATTTTTAAACAAATGATACTTTTTCTCATGACGATGAAAGATGAATCTCCTATCATATAAGTATGGGCTTCCCAACGCAATACCACAAATATCCAATGGAATAACATTAAGATCTACCTCATCTATATAGTTTGCAACGATGACAAATCTGAGTTTACACCTTCTTATCACATGCAATTTGACATTGTCACATATCCAACCTAAAGGGTATGGTTTAGGATGAGGAGTGGTTTCCAAATCTAGTTTCTTCACAATGTCTTCAGAAATGAGGTTTGCTTGTGATGCCGTATCAAAAAGAGTATCTATCTTGGTATGTTTTGAAATTACCCTTATGTGGAAAATCTCTATCCTTTCTTTTTCATGTTGAGTTTCATTGATGGAAGAATTTGAAGAACTAGTGCTAGCAATAGTATTCTTACCTTGAATACCCATGTTGTGATTTTTGTTTCATCTTCTGAATCAAATCCTAAATATTGTTGTACAGTTGCAACAATGTTTGGTTTCTCTTTGTTGGTGAAATTTTTGGGTCTCTTTTCAGGATGAAGTTTCCAACAATGGTCTTCATCATGGCCATCTTTTGAACAATGTTTACATGAGAGTTCTCTCTCTCTTTCTTGATTGGAGCATTTTTCTTTCCAGTTCCTTCAAACTTCCTCTTTCCCTTGTCTCCATTAAAAGACTTCTTGCTTCCCTCTTGAGGTTCATTCTTTCCTCTTGCCTCTAAATGAGTAGCTTGTACACAAACTTCATCTAGATTTGAAGGGTTAAACATAAGTATTGTATGCCTCAAGTAGCTATGCAAACCTCCAATGTATTTGAGTAAAGTTTCTCGAGAATACAAATCTATACCCAAAACCAAAGCTCTTCTCCTAAATTCTTGAGTGAAGCTTTGCACATCTTTCCCTTTAGCTTGCATAAAGTTTTGCCAATCCATAATAGCTTTCTACATGTATGCTAATGGATAAAATTGCCTTTTAATTGCAACAATAAAATCATTCCAAGAGGATAAAACTTTACCATGTTTCTTCATGTCCTCTTGAGTTTTGGCTTCCCACCAAATGAGTGTTGCACTGTCCAATCTTAAAGAAGCAAGTTGAATCTTAGTTTCATCATATGTGATTCTTTGTGTCCTACAATACACTTCAATCCGACAAATACAATTATCTAATTTCTCAGCATTTACCTCTCCATTGTACATTGAAAATTCAAACTTAATATCAAGCTTAATAAAAGGAGTTTGTAAAGGAGTTTTACCATGTTCTTTTGGAGAATTTGGAGGTGGTTGTGAAATGGTGGAATAGGTGGAAGGTGGAGGTGAAGGAGGTGGATAGTCACCATTCCCTCCATTTCCCTTTGGAGTTTTATCTCCACTGTCTCCATTTCCATTTGGAGGGTTGGAGCTTTCTCCTTGCAATCTTTCATTTATTTCTTCAAACAAAACTTTGACCATCTCAGTCATATCATAAAAATCTTTTCTGAAATTTTCCTCCTTTGAAAGAAGAGTTCTATGACTCTCTTCATGAGCCATACTTGGTGAATATCTCCTTGAAGCTTGAGGTGATTTGATAGTTCCCCTTCTTGACAGTTGAGAACTTGCTCTACAAGTTGACCTTCTCCTCTTGTGAGATTCAACCTTGTAAGCATCATAAAACAAAAAAAACTTGCAAACAATCAAGCCTTCAAAAACCAAAGCTTTGATACCAACTGATCTGAAGATGGAATGAATTTGTTTCCAATAAATCTTTAAAATGAAGAAGACTTGTCTCTTAAAATTGCAAGTGTAAAAATGGTATGTGGTTTGGTAATCGGATCAAGTTACTAACACATAAATTAAATGAGTTTTACTTAAACAGGAGTAGCATATCAGACATATAAAAACCATCAATAATGAACACATAACACAACAAATGATAAAGGAGTTCACCCCTCTCTTGGGATACATCTCTTGGTCCAACTTCCCTTGGATCATTTTCATTATTCTTAAAAAGGGCTCTTATAGTGCTTAGAATACAAAATACATGTCTCCAATGGCTTCAGAACGTCCAAAAACCCCTAGTTGGGCTTTTTCGTCACCTGGTTTGGCCAAAAAATGAAGAAGTTAAACCTCCTGGAAGTTTTCCCCTTCAAGCTTGTTGTACCTGCTCACCAAAACGCACCCACTGACAGAATAACCCAACTTTTGTGTGTTTTCCACACCAAAACCCAACACACACAATGGTTCCCTCGAATCAAGAGAAAATGTAGGACCATTAGTGCACTGGCCCCTTTTCCCAGCGGAGAACTCAGTTGTATGGCCCCATGTGGCCAACGACCTAACAATCTCATGCTCCAACAGATAGCTCCCTCCGTGCGATGGTGTTTGGTCATATGGCAAGGCGATATGTGACCAAGGATGACACAATGGAGTGCTAACAAGTCTGTGCACACCAACAGTCATATGAAATGGTCACATGGTATATGCGTCGAGGCTTGACAATGGACCGAGCTACACATTCGTTGTAAACAGTTCGCGCCAAAGGGTAAATAGAGTGGACATATGACAAGGGAATATGGTATGTGCACCGGGGGCTGGGGCTAGGCCCCAACCCTTTACTCCACCAAACAAAATCTTGTTTCAATTCAATTAATAAAATCAAACCATATGGTTTAAGAAATACCATGGGCAGGCTGGTTTCTCAGGCCCTGCCAAAGCACTACCCCCGCCCGGAGGTCGTGGATTCGACTCCTGTGGAGTCCCAAAATTTTTACCACTTTCCAACCACTAGAGGGGTGCCACGTGGCACCCCTCGACTGGGCCACGTGGCACCATACCACTTGCCAAAAATAATGACACGTGTCATCACTGGACTCGTCCACCTGTCTGGCAATGTCTGCCCAGTCAGCATGCCAACGCATCTGTCATGTCACTGTACAATTGTATGGTCAGCTGCCACACCAACATTGTACGGACTGTACAGTCAGCAAAATTTTCATGTTTGGAAAAATAAACAAAACGTGTTATCTTTCTCATACGATGTCCGTTTGAATATAATCAAGTTGTGTTAGGTTCATGACGACGAGGCCTACGCACGTGTCCGTTTTGGAGCGATTCCAAGCACTTTGATTTTTGAGGAAAATTTGATCCCTTGGATCAACAACCTTCAAGTCTAAAGAAGGTCTCTTCAAGTGACTGGTCACGCCTTTCATCTTGATTAATTCCCCAACCACATTCATGCAAACGATGGATGATATATTGTGGCCATTCATAAAATATTTTTTGGTTGTATAACTGGATGACATCCTCATCTTTAGAAAAAATTGGGAGGAACAGTTGAAGCACATTCAACTGGTCTAGGAACCCTGCGACAACACAAGTTATATGCCAATTTAGAGACGTGTTCCTTCGACACGCAGAGAATCCAATATTTTGGATACATTGTGGATGAGAAGGGTGTGCATATAGATCCAGCCATGATGCAAGTTATCTGTGATTATTCGGACTCGAAGACACTGGTTGAGCTCCACATCTTCTTGGGCCTCTCTAACTTCTACCGCAGGTTTGTATTGGTGTTCTCTCATATCGCTTGGGCCCTAAGCTAGGTGACTAAGGGTGGATTGGAGGCCAAGTTTGTTTGGATCACGTCCGAACATAAACCATTCGATCATTTGAAATTCCATCTCTACTTAGCACCAGTCCTTATTATGCCAGACCTGTAATAACCATTTGAGATTGAGACAGATGCTTCAGATTATGCTATCGGTGCAATCCTCACTCAATATGGGAATCCAATGGCCTATCATAGTGAAACACTATCTAATGTTGTTCGCAGATACCGCACCTATGACAAAGAGACATACTCCATTGTGTAGGCATGTTGATAGTGGAAGCATAACATTCTAGGGAAGGAAATGATCATCCGCATTGATCATAGGCCTCTGCAATTCATGCAGACATGGGGAAAGTTATAAAATGACTACCATCATAAGTGGTCCACGTACCTGCAACAATTCCACTTGAACATCAAGTACAAGAAGGGAGGCACCAAACGCGTTGTAGACTACCTCAATCGACCCCCATTTGTGGTGCTAACCAAATTTCTTAACTCTCGTGGGCATGATACATCTAGGTGGCCAAAACTATACAATAATGACTCTAACTTTGTTGCTACCTATCAAATATTGAGCACATGAAAACCAATTTCAGACTTTCATCTCTAGGATGGACCGCTATGCCATCTAAGCCATCTTTGTGTTCCTTCAACCGAGTGTGCAAAGTTGATTTTGGAAGCTCATTATTGTCAGGTGGAAGGACACTTTGGTGTGGACAAAACAGTGGAAATATTGCAAAACATTTTTATTGGTCGAAGCTTCGACAAGATGTCCAAAATTACATCAAATCTTGTAATTCTTGCACCATTTCCAAACACACCATCAAGAAACATGGACTATACACCCCTCTTCCTACTCCAGATAGGCCTTGGGAGTCCATCTCCATGGATTTCATGTCTAGTATACTTTCAACCAAGCACGAGAATGATTGTTTCTTTGTGATCGTTGATCGATTCTCTAATATAGAAATATTGGTACTCTGCAATAAGAGCATCACAGCCGAGGCCACCACTAAGCTCTTCTTTGAACGCGTTTGGGTTCATTTTGGGCTTCCACAGACAATTATTTTAGATCGATACAAATGTAACACCCATCTAGGATATCAGACAATTAATCACTCATTAAATACATATGCATTAACAACTTTGATTTAACATAATTTCATTGATTTTCATTTCCACAACTCTTTTACATTTGCTCAATGATAATTGTAAATAACATGATGAATTAAGTAATATCCTAACTCTAAAAATTAAAACTTAAAACATAAGTACAACAATATACCAATGAAAATACCTCCTCCATGGTATGTTGAACCTCATCAATTACAATGTAGCTTTGCTAGTAGTAGGAAGATGCTTCCAACCATTCTTTTCCTTCTTGCCCAGAGTGAAACAAAGGAATCCTCCCAGCCAACTAGGAGCCTCGCTGACTTCCTATCTCCAAGAAACCTTTCAGTTTCTTGGCCCTCTGTGCCTGTGACTCCAAGAACAACAAAGCACAAATGCTCAAAGAAAACTATCATAAGAAATATATCTTCCAAGGATTTCACAACCTCTCATCATGCTCAAACCTCCCCTCCTTTCTTCACCACTTATTCTCCATATTTATCAAGTTTTTATACACCCTTCCCCAAGTCTCCTCAACCACCCTCATTATTATCCATCAACCTCCCTTATCTAGATTTTTAGGAAAAGATTAAAATAAAACTAAAATATAAATAACTTGCATTAAACAACAATAAATAAAATGCAAAGTATTTCTTCGCATGCTAGCTAATAAATGCAATTTTAACAATTTTCCCCAAAATGTACATGACAACCCACCATGCTCATTTAATTCATCATACCAACCATCAATCAAAGTCAAAGAAGGTATTTAATGCTTCTAGATATTTTTTATGCAATATAATTTACATAATCAATAAACATTCAATTAAATAGTTAATAATCTACTTTAATAATTAATACATTAATTAATTGTACTAATGTACATGTGTAGGGTATGTGTGTGTAGCTAGCGTACACATATCTCATGCATGTACTAATGATAAACAACCATTGCCTCTAGTGCATAGTTCCTATATGATCACACCAAGACATGTAGGACAACAGATCAAGTAATCCATCATTTAATAATATTAATGAAAAAAAATTACACCAATTCATAAATAACTCATTATCATACTTAAAATATTAATAGGAAATCAAAAGAGGGTTTTAAACATGGTAGGAACCAAGTGAGTAAATAATAGTGGCATCTCTAATCCCCAATCAATATTCTCAACTAACATCGACGCATCCTTCCTTCCTAACCTACTTCCATCTTCCATCATATCATTTCCTATGTTGGACTAAGCTGGAGAGTCAACTATATTGACCTAAATCCATATAGAACCCATAAGTAGAAGTGTCATACATATCGACCAAGATTCCCCAACAGGCAACTAGAAGTCACCATCACACGTCTAGGGGAGCCTGACTTCACACAACCCTCCCACGACTCTAGGTTTCAGAGGATAAATGGTGGGAAATACCTCCACACCTCCTTATAGAACTAGGGTCAACACCCTACATCAAGCCCTATTGTGAAACTATTGTTCTTAGAGTCACATCATCAAACAACCACTCTGGGAAAATTGTGTGTCCTGTCAAAACCACACTTACCAAAAATCATAGCAATATTTCGAATCATAAATTAAATAATAATTATAACTTATAGCATACACTATATTCTTGATGTCTACGACATCCATGTTACCTCATCATTGTAGTCATTTGGATATCACATAGCTCATCAACCTGTAGGTTAGTTCACCAATAACTCATATCCATGTATATAGATCATAATTTCATATAAGATTCCATATCTATATTGATGTTCAATTAAGAAATGCATGTTTATTTTTATCATGTCTTGCATATGTTATGCATTCACAACATAAATTTGAATTGGTATCCATGTACCTAAATTCCACATCTTAATTTTCATGTTTAAACAAATCAGAATCTGTTATCATCATGAGAATATGATAGTAAAATTAATATCATGCAACACATAAATAGGTCAAGATGTACACATCTCAAATATATATCTCAATCTAAATGAGCCCAAACAAATGGTAAGCATGGAATTGATAAGATGTGTAAACAACATTGTTTTAACTGCCTAAGGCCAAGATATGGGGCATTACAATAGGTTCTTGAGTACTTTTTGGTCCAACCTATGGTCGATGATGGACACCAAGTTGACCAAATTGACTACCTTCCATCCACAGATCGATGGACAAATAGAGTTAGTCAACATGATCATTGTCCATATCTTGAGGATGTATAATTAAAAACATCCACACACATGGAATGAGAGCCTTCCTTATGTTCAACATAGCTACAACAAAGCCCTCCATAGCTATATTGGCCACAACCATTTTCAGGTGTGCTTGGGGTTCCAACCAATGGCCCCCATTGACATAGCTCTACCCATTGCAGTTTCACATGATGAGTCCTCCCATGCTCATATCAACGTTGATTGAAAAACCAAATTTCTTGAGTGAATCCAGCAGATTCAACAACAAGTTCATGATATTTTATAGAAATCCAATGCCAAGTACAAGCATCGCCACGATCAACATCGGGTGGAAGATAAGGTATGGTTGCATTTGCAGAAAGAGTGCCTCATAGGACCCCATAAGAATCTTATCCCACTCCGCTACAGGCCTTACACCATCACCAATTATGTGGGTAAGAATGCTTTTGAATTAAGTATTCCCCCTTTCCTTGGCTTGCACCCAGTATTGAATGTGAAATTGCTTCGACCATATTTTCCACCTCTCCTGGATACTTCAGACGTGACCAGGCACTTGTCCCCTGCATAACTCAATATTGATTGCATTAAATAAGAGACAATAGATCGTATCATGGACACCAAGACGAAGGGAAACCGCCAACAAAACATCCAACTCTATCAGGTCGTCGAAGCAGGGAAACTTCTTCACCAAGGAAAGTGGGTCACCAGGAGTCTGAGTCAACAGAAGTTTCCCATATGATGGTGGAACTTGACACAATGGGGACCATTTCGTCCTAAGGGGGGAGAACTGTTCTAGGTGGATATTGGTGGTCACCCACTTGTTCCACTAATTTAGAATGGTTCCACATATTGACAATTTTTCTACGTTTTTTCAAGTCCCAAACTTCTAGGGTCGTATTGAGGCCCTAAATGACATTGTTTTGGCGTGGAAACACCTATCATGCTTATGAAGGTAGATGTTAGGCCAAACATAATGTGTAATCCTTAGCTAGACCTTCCTGATAGGGTACTGAATTCCCCAAACAAAGATTATATGCAAACGGTGTGCCCTCGAGAAGTTGATGTATCAACTAACCACATCATGGCCCACAAATCTTTTGGAATTCCATCTTCTGGGGTTAGGGTTTTGGATGTTTAGGTTTTTATAATTGATGCTTTATGTTAAAAATGCCTTTTCGACCTCTTTGTAATCATCTTCTTGTGAATGAGCGTAGTCGACACAACTCTCTTTTCAAAGATAAGCTACCACCATTCTAGCTAGCTTGTGTGTTTTGCATTTTACAGTGTTTTGTATTCCAAAAAATCATTAATAGAATCTAAGT
>ML778794.1:49263-69039 GCA_009831015.1 Picea engelmannii
CAATTGGCATGGCAATCTACTTGAAATACTTTGTTGAAATTTGGTAATAAGAGGGGCCTTTGTGATTTTTCTTTTCAACAATTCAAAATGTTCTTGTGCTTTGTGATTCCACATAAATATTTTTCCTTTAAGGAAATATATCAAAGGTGTGCTTATCCCACTAAAACCACAAATGAACTTTCTATAATCATTTATTAACCCATAGAAACTTATTACCTTGGTTACACTTGTAGGAGTGGGCCACTCCAATATGGCTTTCACTTTGTCAGTGTCCATATCTATCCCATTTTGGGAAATTACAAAATCCAAATAAATTAGCTTGTCTTTCATAAAGGAACACTTCTTCAAATTAATGGATAACTGCTCTCTCCTTAAAACATCCAAAATACTTTACAAATTCTATGAACGTTACTCTTTGGACTTGCTAAAAACCAAAATGTCATCAAAATAAACACTAAAAAATTTAGCTGGGAAGGGCCTCAATACCTTTGTCATTATCCTTATAAATGTGTTGGGAGCATTTGTTAATCCAGATGGAATGAATAAGCATTCATCTAATCTAGTCTTAGACTTGAATGTCATTTTTCATTCATCACCTTCCCTAATTCTTATTTGATGATAATTGTTTCTTAGATCAATTTTCAAGAAGTACTTTGCTTCATTACGATAGTTCACTATTGAATCCATTCTTATCAATGTGAGTCTATATTATTGTTATCTTATTGACAACTCAAAAATCATTGCATATTCTGCATGTTTTATCTTTCTTCGAAGTGACCACTAAAGGAAAAAGGCATGGACTCAAACTTTCCCAAACAAGATCTTTATCCAACAATCAACAATCCATTTGTTTAAATTCTCGTTTTCTTTTGGGATTAACCTATGGAAAACTATGCCCTTAGGGGTGTAGATCAATTGGCGATAGAGTGTACTATTAAGCCACTCTTTGCAACGTCGTTGGTTCAGACCTTGCCTAGCTCGTATGCCATGCTTGGGGGTTGTGCAGTGCACCTGAAGGTTATAGTGGCAGTGATCGAAATCGATCCCGTGTCACGTGAGTACGAGCCCACCCAGTTGTCGATTCCTCCAGTCACAAAAGATAAAATGAAATATGGACAATTATGTTTGGGAAACTGGCTCCGAGTACATAATATATTTGGTGGGTAGTGCCTCTTAATTGTGGTAACATACTTGGTATATTTGCTAGAGTGTTGTCCATATATTTTGTCAACAACTTCTCCACTTCTTCGAGAACAATTTCCTTAGTGCACTTCCTTTTCACTTCTCTTGGGAGGATGTCATAACATTCTTTAGTGTCCTTCACAAATATCATTAATTATTTAGCTAACACAAACAACATATTATTTTTCTCTTCCTCTTTGAGTGGAAGAAAAACAATTTATAATATGTGTTTTTATTTCCATCATGCATGGTTTATTTGTTATACTATCATGGTTTCCCAAGTAGCACATGGTACTCTTCCATGGGAATGATGTCACACCATACTTCCTCATGATAGTTTCCAATATCAAAAGATAAACATGTACAATCTACTATTACTTGGTGGCCCTTTTGGAGCTAGGAAACTTATAAGGCTGAGGATGTTTTTGACAAGCTAAATTAAGCCTTTGAACCATTTCTTTAGAAACTATGTTCTCTGTACTACCACTATCAATGATGAGCTGTAACACTTGCATTTGGATCTGCACAGTATTCCGAAGATGTTCTTTCATAGCCATGATGCTTCACCCATGTTGTTTTTCTCATTATCTTGGCTAGCCTAGGACCTCCTTATCATCAAGCATTCTCCTTCCCTTGTTACAACAACTTCTTCTTCACCAAGTTGCTCCTCTCCTTGAACCAAGTAATTTTTTGGTTCATTTCCACCATTTGCAAGAGGGAATTCATAGGCTTGGTAACCTTCTTCACCACATCTATAGAATACATAATATTGTAGAACTTTGTCTTTCGAGTTAGCTCCTCTACTTCATCCTTGGTAGGTTACCCTCCTTATTGAACATTACACCCACTCCTTCCTTTGTTTCATCTTATTTCAATGAAGTAGTTTCTCCTCAACCTCTAGTGTCGACATACCTCCCCTCCTTGAGGTAATCTTCTAGAATAGCTCATATTCATTTTTTCTTGAACTATCAGTGCTAATTATTAAGCTAGTAGGAAGATATTTTGACTAAAGTCAACTCATCTTGAACTTGAAAACACAACTCATTCATATGCCTTGCTACAATTTGTTCTTTATCCTCATGCATATCTTCCCAAATTCATAAATTGTGTTGTATATTCTTGAACTAACAAATATTTCTACTTAAAATTGTGAAATTGTTTGAACTATGCTATCGATGATAAGATAGTAGAAACTTTCCCTTTAAAACGTTCAACATTTTCGGTCGCATATTGACCTTGACCTTGTCCTTACCTTGCCTCATTCTGGTCTTTTAGATACTACCCCACCACAATGTTGCATGTGATTTTAGCTTAGCCTTACTCTCCTTAGGTCACCCTCTTTAATACCTTCCATCTTGAAACGTCTTTCCAACTCTTGGATCCAATTCACAAAAAGCTCTAGATCAAGCTCACCATTGAACTTTGAGATATTTGTCTTCACTTTTGTCCCTTGCTGAGAGATATCCTTTATAAGTCTCTCCATGAGTTTAATGACACCATCTTAACTACTCATACTTATGTTCTCAAATTTTGAACCCTCTTGAGGTAGGCTTGCTTCTAAAGTTGCAATCTTTGAAGGGTGTATATGTCAATATCCCTTTGGTTTCCTATATTTCTCCTACCCTTCTTCCATAATTCATGTGTAATCCTATCGGAGCCATCCTACTACCCCCTCCAATAACAAACTGACACAATGTCTCTACTAAAACGAGATACAACCCTCCAGAGATAAGATGCTATACTATAGAGAGTACACAATATTCTACATCCTAATAAACCAATGATAAAAAGCAATGCTTTACCTACAATCAACCTCAATATAAAAAACACTTAACATCTATCTTTGGGTGTTATTAAGATTCAGGAAACAACTTGCTATTATAAAAGATGATTTGAAAGGAGTAGAAACTACCATACCATACAATGGAGATACCTCCATTCCCCAAAATCATTTGATGTCATCTACCCCCAAAACCTATATGCTCTTATCTAGAACGAACAAACAACCTCAAGAAACAAAATACAAGTATAGTTAACATTAAACCATCAAAATTTTCATGATCTACTATCTAAACATAAATTCCATGAATAAGATTTCAAGTAAGCATGGGAAAGATTCTACCAAAGGGGAAAAATAATTCTACCAAGTATTAATTCAAATAACTTTACATGACTATTTAGTACTAGCATGTCAGTTATCCACGGGACTAGCCCTTGGTCTAAGAAACCACTACAAGGGGCATTTAAGTCGTCAAAATCACCGGAGGATCACACTTGGCTTGGGCCACATCAACTCTTACCATAGCTAGATTTTTTTGAGTATCTCCTCCCAACTACCGCGAGTTTAAAACCTTGGCTGCCTTACAAAACAAAACCGTCAAATCACTTTAACAAAATTTAACTAAAATAATTTATTATATAAAAAAAATCAAAATTTAAAATAAACATTCCTAATCTTTTCACATGTACATTTCCATTTTACTAAATATAATGTCTACATATAAAACAAAAATAATAGAAATTGAAAGTCTTGTATGAAGAACAAACTACCGAACAAGAGTTGTCCTTCAGAACAATCAATATCGTCACACAACCAGGGCTTAATTCAATGTTAAAAAAATACTTGGTTATTCACAAAAATGTTGCGTAACCATATTTATAAATTTATAAATTAAATACATGGTTAATCAGGAAAATGCCGTGTAACAATATTTATAAATTACCAACCCAATAAATATATTTTGAAAGGAGAAAATATTTTAGGTGTCAAAAACCAAACCATTTCAATGAATTTTTTTTCCCAACGTTATAAAAGAAGGCCACGGAATCACAATTCAAATATTTTTAATATTTTTTTTAATCCACGATCTTTATATATCGAACAACCAATGGGACTATTCTTATCAATAGCATAATATATTTAAAGGAATTAATCAAAAATTGGTGTTTGATATGGGTATTTAAATAATTTTATATTATTTGAGAGTTTGGTAGATAAAAAATTGTTGAAATGTAAATTTGTATGGTTTAAATAAGAATTTGGTAGATGAAAATTTTAAATTGTTAACATAACTGTTTTAGAAATTTCAAATTGTTAAAATAACAGTTTTAGAAATTTCAACCAAATTTTAATAGATTTTTTTTTTCACCAAGTTTTAATAAAATTATACAAGGTGATGTAATGACCAGGTATCCAAAGCTTCAAAATCTTGAATCATATTCAAAAAGTCATTATCAAAATCTTTCATCACCAAAAAGTGTCTTTGAATTTTAGCTAAAATGTGATTGGTATTGTGTTTAGAAAAAGGCAAAAACATAAAATGTTTAATCTAAATTGATTTAATGTAAATTTTGTAGGTATTAATTTATTAATTTTGTAGGAAGTTGAAATATAATATTTAACCTGAATTAATTTAATGTATATTTTGTTTAATTTTAAAGGTTGTTTAAATTTTTGGGTTTTGATTTTTTTGGTTAGTTATATAAATCTAGATTAAATTGTAATTTTTTGTTATTTAAATTGTATTTTTGAATATATAATATATAAATGAATTCAGTGAGTTGAAACTTAACTACTTAAATTTGTATATTCAATAATTTCTCACCTAATCATTTATATAAATAAATTATATAAATTTAACTACTTAAATCTACAAATTCAACAATTTCTCACTTAACAAAATTAAAATAATTTTCAACCCCCAACTTAATTTAATTACAGGGAACGTGTTAATAAGAGAGCTTTTTTTTTTTCGTAGCCTATGACGCATGACACATTTTTTTCATGATTCGTCTGTCCGTAGCCTATGACGCATGACACTCTTTTTTTTTTTCCTGATTGACTTTATAACTATAGGTACTATTCCTCTTAGCTGGCAATGCTGATGCATTCGACAAGGCCCTTTACACCCTGAAGCGTAGTAGATAAGTCTCCAGTTCAAACCTAACAGCTTTGACTATGTTTATTCTGATAACATGTTGAGCAATCGTTTGGAGGATTTGCAAGTCTTGCCTCTCTCCTGGAAGCCGCCGGCTTTGACATTATAAGAGTTTAAACTAAGTATAATGAATTCATAAAGAGATCAATCTTACTTTTAAAGTTAGCTCGAGTTTAATTATACTTCTAATTTCCCACGAAAATCCTAGTGATCAAATGAAACGACGACTTCCAATTTTTTTTTTCCAAACTTAAAGAAAGTTAAAAAAAATTATCCGCCCGAAATAAATAAGTCGGTCGAGACCCGTACGAGTTTAATTATACTTCTAATTTCCCACGAAAATCCTAGTGATCAAATGAAACGACGACTTCCAATTTTTTTTCCAAACTTAAAGACAGTTAAAAAAAATTATCCGCCCGAAATAAATAAGTCGGTCGAGACTCGTACGCCTTTTGAAGTTCGCAGTAGCACGCAGTACGACACTTTATACTAGATCAACCGAACACAAATACCTTTCACTTCTCATTTAATCAATCTCCTCCTTCAGCTGCTCATTTGTATTTCAATCAGAATTAATGGCGAATCATCAGAAATCCGCTTCATCTTCCTGCGCCTCCACCTCCGGCGCTGCAACTCCCAACAACAATTACAGCTACGATATCTTCCTCAATCATCGAGGCCCAGAGGTTAAGAAAACTTTCGCCAGTCATCTCTACCGTCGTCTTCATTCCTATGGATTCAGAGTCTTTCTGGACCAACAAGAAATGCAGGCGGGAGACGACTTAACTTGTCAAATAAAAGGAGCTATTGCAACGGCCTCTGTTCATATAGCCATTTTCTCTCCAAAATATGCGGAATCAAAATGGTGTTTGGAAGAGCTCGTGCTAATGTTGGAATCGGGGAGAAGCATTATTCCGGTTTTTTACCATGTGAAGCCTTCTGATCTACGGATCAGGACGGCCAAAGGCGAAGATGGAATATATGGTAGAGCCCTTCGCGATCTAGAAAAGAAAAAGAGATACGATCCCAACAATGTTAAAATTTGGAGAGAGGCACTTTCTCGTGTTGCAGAAATCAGCGGATTGGAGCTGGAAACGTGTAATGGGTGAGAATTCTCATTCCTTTTGTCCGACATTTTATAGAAAGATTAGCATATATGTTTTAAGACATTTTTCTCACAGTTTTAGTGGGATGTATTCATAAATAATCAGGGACGAGGGGGAACTTGTGGATAGGGTCGTGCAATTTGTGCAGAAAAGGGCTAGAAAACCACCATTGGATGTGGCCACATATCCAACTGGGTTGGATGAAAAACTACAAGATTTCGAAAGGATGTTGGTACCGCACAATCTCGGAGGACACTGGGTTGCTGGGATAGTGGGCGTTGGTGGAGTTGGTAAAACTACTCTCGCTAAACAATTCTTCAACTGTAAGAGATCAGATTACGAACGATCCTCCTTTTTGTTTGATGTGAGAGAAGCTGCAGCTAGGAGCTCTTTAGCATCCTTGCAAAGTAAACTTTATAAGGACTTGACTGGACAGGATCAGCTAATGTATAGTATTGATGAAGGCATATCAAGGTTAAGACATCATGTCCCCCGTTGTCAAGCTCTCATCATTGTAGATGATGTAGATTCTGTTGAGCAGCTGCGGGTATTATTTTCGCCAGTGAAGGATGTTCTTAGTTCAGGTAGCCTAATTTTAGTTACATCTCGCAGTAAGAATGTTCTTACAGTCTCAGGAATCAAAGAGCCGTCCATTTATAAGCTGGCAGGTCTGAATTTAGAACATTCTTATGAGCTTTTTTGCTTGCATGCGTTCCACCGGCCTTATCCTGTTGTTGGATTTGAAGAAGTTGTTAGAGAGTTTTTGGATGCGTGCCAAGGATTACCATTATCTCTCAAAGTGATTGGGGCGCTACTTTACTCGGAAAACCCCGACTTGCGGTATTGGAAGGCCCAATTGCTCAAAACATCCAAAGTACTTCCCACAGATATACAAAGCAGACTCAAAATTAGCTTTGATAGCCTTGATGAACAGGAGAGAGATATATTCTTAGACATTGCCTGTTTCTTCATAGGGGAAGACAAAGATAAGGCCATAAGAATATGGGACGGATCTGATTGGGAAGGGTCCATCGGTTTTCAGAACCTCTTGAACAAGTATCTTGTAGAGGTCGACACTAAAAACTGTATAAGAATGCACGATCACCTGAGAGACTTGGGCAGAGCTTTAGCGGAGAAAGAGCCTCAGCGTCGTCTTTGGCGCCCAACTGATGACATCTTCTACAATGTGTTCCGCCAATCATATGTACGCCCTAGACATTATGTTGTGTTCTTAAATTTATTTTCAGACAATTTGTTTTTGCATCACAATGTAAATTCTTGGACTTTGCAAGGATGTAAATCTTGTTTCTAACAGTTTCCAGAGAACAATTTAGGTGCGGGGAATTAACATACAAACATCAGCCCTATCTTCGGACAACCCTGTGGAAATCGGCAATCGTTTTGTTGATGTCCATGGCTTGCAGCTGCTGAGGGTCGAAGGTGAATGGTGTGAAAGCTTGTCCAACCTGCTGAGACAGTCAAATCTTCTATGGTTTCGCTGGGATATCTCTTCCTTTAATCGGATTTCCGAACATGTTTCTGAAATTGTTTCTTCCCCAGAGGGTTGCTCGGAAATTGTTTCTTCCCCGGATGGGTGCTCGGAAATTGCTTCTCCCTTGCGGCATGAGTGCTCGGAAATTGTTTCTTCCTCATATGGGTTCTTGGAAATTGCTTCAGAAATTGTCTCTTCCTCGCATGGGTTATCGGAAATTCCTTCTTGGAGCTCGGAAATTGATTCCTCTCATCGGCGGTGTCGGTACTCCCTGCCTAGCTGGATTCCAATGAAGAATTTAAGAGTTTTAGAAGTGGTGGGTTGTGAGATCCAACTGGAAACACTGTGGAATAGTGAAAGCGAGGTAAAGTAGTTTTTGTGTTTATTAAAGGTGTTTGTGTGTATATTTCTCTCTTTTCCTGTAAGGTGGAGGTTTTTATACCAGTGTGCATTGCAGGCACCTCTGCAGTTGAGGGAATTGAATATTATTGGCCCTGATCTTCTACAGTTACCAAGGTCAATTGGGCAGTTGAAGCACCTGGAAAAGATTCAACTAACGTACCCTGTCAAAACATTGCCTGAAGAATTCTTTCATCTCCTCTCCTTGAAACATTTGAGAATGCGCACAAGCATGAAATTGCTGCCAAACGCGTTCGGGAATCTTACAAACCTCCACCATCTTAATTTCACTGGTTGCTACGATTTGCAAATGCTGCCAGACTCTTTTGGGAATCTTACGAACCTGCAGTATCTTAACTTGTATGGGTGCTCCCATTTGGAAGTGCTGCCACAATCCTTTGGGAATTTAGTTCGACTTAAACATCTCTGTTTGAAGGGCTGCTCCCAGTTGACCTTCTCCAGCGAAACTCTTGGAAATATCAGATCGCTCGAAAGCTTAGATCTTTCAAGTTGTCCGAAAATGGAAGTATTGCCTCCCCAGGTCACACATCAGTGGTCCCTGCAAAAACTTTTGTTGTGGAATACAAACTTAAGAGAATTGCCAAGTGCCATTGGAAACTTAAGGAACTTGGAAATTCTGAGAGTATCCTCTGAAGAATCCTCGATAGAAATGTTGCCGCTTTCGCTGGGTAACTTGAAGAGCTTAAAACAACTGACACTCTTTGGTGGGAAATGGAAATGTTTGTTTGACTCTGTTGGAAAGTTGAAACAACTGACAAATCTCACGATAGATTGTGGAACGGTAGAGTATTTACCAGCAGGTGTAAGAGAGTTAAACAATCTTGAAATTTTGAAAGCAGTGAATTGTCCAGTACGAGAAGTGCCATTTGGCAGGGTGAGAAATGCTGGAGAAAAAATAGATACATCAGCAGATCAGAGCGGGCGCAGATTGGTTGTCTCTTCCATTGATCACAAGTGCATGCTTCCTCGACTCAAACAGTTAGACCTGCACGGCACAAAAATAAGGCAATTATCATTTGCTGAAGGGGTTTGCCCCAACCTTAGACAACTGGACATAAGCGATTGTTTAGAACTGGCGGAGGTTGGAGCATTGCCGAAAACACTGATATTACTGGACTTGAATGGTTGTGATGCATTGAAGAAAGTAACAGGGCTTTGTGGTCTTGCAAAACTCCGAGAACTGGACATGAGAAAGTGTGAAGCAGTGGAGGAGCTGCCAGGTCTTGAAACGTTGATATCTTTGGTGCATCTCCGGGTTTCTGGATGTATCCAGCTGAAGAGCATAAGGGGGTTGGCGCAGGCGACAAATCTTCATACACTAGAATCTCATGACCCTGACAGCGATTTGATAGAATGGAAATTGTTTAAAGATCTGAGGTTGTGGAAAGAGTGGTTGCAAGAACCGCAGTTGGAGGGTGAAGATTTCTGGTGGGGCAATGAATTGCAGTTGGAGAGTGAAGATTTCAGGTTCAGGGAATGAATAGCAAGATTCAGGTTGGGAGAATGAAGGGCTGTTGGAGGGTGAATATGTTTCCAGGCAGGGAGATGAAATGCAGCTGGAGGTCGTTGACTTTTTAAAAATTGGAAACGGGACGACTTGCAATTTCCTTGGTCCCTGCTCGGTTGAGGATCCATCTATGAATGATCTCCCTTCCAAATATATTTGACCCAAATTTCTTACTCTCGAAATTTTCACATCCGCCTCTGTAAAATAAATAAAAAATATTTCGGTCAAGAAATATTATTTATCACAGCCAACTGTGAATGTATGAAATGAAAGTAACGTTTGGGTCTCGTTCATGGGGACGCTGCACTGCATTTGAATCTTAAATAAAGTTTACTGTGTGGATAATCTTTTAGATATTGAAATTCTACTCTTCAATCCATTTTAATCTTCGTATATTTAAATAAAGTTTACTGTGTGGATAATCTTTTAGATATTGAAATTCTACTCTTCAATCCATTTTAATCTTCGAATATTTCCTCTGCAGCTCTGCGCGTGAAAAAATTTAGCTACTTGGAAATAAATAAAAAATGGAAGTGTACAATACTCAGTACTGAAAAGCAAAATGATAAGAGGAGGGTTAACTTATTAACAAAAACTAAATCTAGCTACTTGGAAAAAACAAAATAAAATAGAAACGTACATTTCCTGGTTTAGATTGTTAAGCTTACTTGTGAGTTTGTTCAGATCCAAAAGTCAAATGTAAGATTTGAAAGTTCATTTAACAATGCAAATGGGTAAGTGAAATTGCAGATTATAATACAAAGCCCCTACTGTACCAAAGTCATCCTTTAACTTCCCAAGTGCACGACACTCCATATTTGCGAGGAAGTTTCATGTTAGCTTTGGGATCTCAAACCTAGTGAAGCCCATATCTCTGGATTAATGTCCAAAGCTTATCCTAATATGTCCAGCAGGTTAGGAAAAATAAATATTTTTATTTGACTACAAACAGGTTAGGAAAATGAAATATTTTTATTGGCTATAGTTAACAATTAAGCACTTAGGGTGCTTAAGAAGACTTATTATTCTTAAAACTATTTTGTAGCTTGTAAATATTTAAAGATTTAAAGTAAATGTATTTAATAATTTTTTTAAAGATGTATCAAAAAATAAAGTTATTTTAGAAATTTGGAGGGAAGTGAGTATAATTGTATTTTTAGGTTATTTATTCAAAGTTTATAAGTGTTTTGAACATTTAAGTTATGGAAAAAAAAATATTCCAATACACAAGATATACACTAGGTAAGATAGAAAAAATAATCATGTAACACTTAAAAATGAAGAAAAATAATTAATTTAAAACTTTCAAAATAGTAGGAGTAACACGACTTTTGGTTTTCATAAGTTTATGGAGAAGTTTCAAATCAATTTCATAACCATATTAAAAGAGGAAAATGAGAATGAACATGCAAATTATCTAAGTAAGGAAGTTTAAGACTCAAAAGGAGCAAGAGTTTAGTATCAATAAGTTTTCATGAAACATTAAAAGACCTCAACTTAACAAAAAAAAAAAAACCATCGAAACATAATTTACAAGAAGGGACATTGAATATGAAATAGTAAAGAGAGCTATCTATATTAGCTATCATGAAAACAAGACAAAAATATAATACAAAATATAAGCAAAATTCATTGTATCTATGTTATCTAATTATAAAAATTAGACAAAAACATAATGCAAAACATAAGCAAAATTAATTGTATGAGAGCATATATTGATCATAAAGTTAGAGAGAAAACACATCCACTCAACAAACCTCAACTATTGTAAAAAAAAAAAAACTAAGTATGCATAATATATTAGTGCGAAAAAAAAAAAAACACACAAACTCACAAACAACTTGAAGACCAAACATGAAAGTCACTCCACTCTAAGCATTGGAGGGATCTCAACATTATTACTCCAAAGCTCAAACCTTTTACAATTGATCTCGTTGAAACATAGAATGTACTTGTATTTATATACTTCTAGAGTGGGGTTAACAATTTAATAACCTCCATGGGTTTGGGTTTGGATCTTAAGTTGGGTTCGTCATGGCCATACTCTCATGTCTCTCATACATCATGAATTATCATCCCTCCCATAAACATATGCTAAAAGACATCAAATATCCCTATTTATGAAAAATAAATTACATATTCACCCCCCCAAATGGGCATAGAAGTAGTAGTAAAAAGGCTCTAATATTAACAATCAAAAGCTTCCCTTACTACTCCATTAAGAAGGCATCCACATAAGGCTTAGAAGGTGCAATCTAGTGTATGAAGAAGATAAACAATAAACATTAAGCACAATAAGGATGAAACCAACCTCTAAAATTGATCCAAAAGATCCCTTTAGTTAAGCCAAACCAACCTCTAAGATGATGTCAAGTGGAAACTCTCCAATATAGCAATATAACTGCTCCAAATGTGCTTGATAAGACAAAAGGTTGGTGAATGCAAAAGGGCCTCACAAAGGGTATTTTTTTACCAAAGAAAGCAAGGTGCACAAAGAGTCATGAATTGCATTGTTATTGGATATTGCCAAAATAAAACCAAGCAACCATTTGAATGCTAGTTTTCCCATTTGAGTTTCCAGGGTTAAATATTTGTGTCAATTTATGTGTGATTTTATTGTTGTGTGATGGCATTTCATTTACAGTTGCATTCAATAGATTTTTATGATAAAATATGTGTGCCATTGATGTTAAATTCTGTGTTGGATTCTATATGTGAGTTATTGGAAGCATTAGAAGCAATCCTCTGTGTTTAATTGTTGCATGTGTTATCTTGATGGTGCGATAATCCATTCCCAGTGCTAGCTCTATTAACTTCACTCAAAAAATAATTCTCCATTAGAAATTGATGAAATCCAAACCATCAATCCAATTGACAATATAAGATAAATAGTCGTAGTGATGTAGCTATTGCATCTTTCCAGCGAGATTGTTATTTCTATTCCTTGTATTCAACAAATAATTCATTTCTAGGCCATTGACATCTAAGACAAACTTGTACACAACAATTGATGGATGAATTGCGACTGTATTCCTCCCCTACATGTCGTATGCACCTCTAGCAATTGATGCATAGTGGTTTCATGGATTTTTGAGGGAATACATGAGATATGTTGCTTGTGGGTGGTTGTTCCTTACGTCTCAGAGCCATATGCAGGTCATACTATTCATGTGGGGAATCCATTGCTTGGTAAATGGTCTAGGAATTAACTATCTTTGAAATGACTCTACCAAAAACTCTTTAAGCTACAAAAAAGTAGAATTGTTGATTATCTATAGAATTGAGTCTTACCCCAATAGCAATTGAACTGATAAACTATATGAAGATGTGAATATTAAAAAATAACTTAACTAATATACAACACATGTTCTTCCAGAGTAGGCCCTATATTCATGGAACAAAATGTTGGTTTGTAACTACAACAACAACACTTTGATTCACTACTTCAATCAATTACATGAGAACTCAATCACTCATCAAACCAGATTAAGAATGAAAAATTGAAGACAAATTATAAAAGTAGATCTTATCATTATTATTGTTGTCTTATATACATGCTTGACATGACAAACTTAAGAATATTTAATTCAAACATGCCTGAGAAGTGAATATTATCAAGTCATTTTGAAACAAAGTCTGGAATCTAATTAAGACAAAAAACAAGATGTTGAAATATAGCCAGAAAAGTAGGCAGATATTCCCTTTTGGATTGTGCATTGGTAAATAAATTTTTGCAACTATATAACCATTTTAAAGACATGGTTATGTGGAATCTACAACAATTTTGTAGAAGCATGTACATTCCCAACTGCATTTCTCTACATTCATTGATTCATAGCAAGTCCCTTCGTATGAACTATACAAATTGGGTTGTGGAACATTGTTGGGTCGTTTTACGCTTGTGTGTGTCCTTCTTAACACTGGGGGGTTTAGAACCAGGGTTCGTTTAGAGTTGACCAACAAAAACCCCAAATCATTGACATATCAATTTTTATCCAAGGCTGAAGAACGTCTCAGTCAAGACACAATGAGGATCACATAGAACATCTGGTCTTGCGTTGGGGATGAAGGACTAAATACACACAGTTCCATCTAGATGAAAATTAATACATTCCATAACTGACAAATTACCATTATTATTATGCAAAAACAATACACACACATATCCAAATAACACATGAGTGACACACAATAGATCAGAATCATTGCAACTTTATTATCTTCCTCATTCCATAAAACACATGCATACATTAAAACCAAGTCACATGTGATAGAAACAAAGTCTTGTATCCCTCAGATGATTCCTGGAATTATAATACATTGTGCCATGCACATCCTTTCAGACACTAGACATATGACAGACTTAGACTTACAATCAGAAGCATTACAACATTACAATACTACAGAGACCCAGAGAAAGCTCTTCAACAATGGACAATCACAATGACTTAGTGAATCCATTGAATGAGTAACTCCATTTCTGTTGTCGTTGCTTCCTTTTATATCTTTCTCTGCTTTGGGAGATCTGTCTTTGTAAATTTTGCTCCACTATCTCTACTAACTAACAGTCTCGCATGCTTCTTCCACCTTCCTACATTCCACATATCCTCTTTAGAATCAAGGCAATCTTAACTGCCTCGCCAACTCATCTTTTTTCTTCTCCAAGTTCCCTCGTGCTGTTAGCAGTAATCATTCGGGGAGATTTCCTGATGATTCCTTTCTTGATTCTGGCGTGCGTCTTCTTGCTTTATAGTTCTCTCCTAAAAAATCGGACCGATGCGTATTTGGTAGATATTGGACGTTGCATGCAATACTAAAACTTAGTTCGACACGTGCTTATTTTCAATCCTTGTGCATTAGCTTGGTTGCACGCAAAACTAGAATGGGCACACAAAACTTCATTTGTGTGTGCGTGTGAGATAAACCCAAAAATTTGGGTGCCAACAGGCCCCCACCATTATTTCTTGGCTTGTCCTCAAGTCAACTACCTCATGAAAAGACTGTTGCAACTATCTTGAGTAAGAGAAAATCATCATCAGTGATGGATCAAAGCATCAAACTGAGCTGTGGTTGTAGCCAGGTTTGAGTAAGAGAAAATCATATATCCAGGCTGTAGTTACAACTCAAAACGGGTCCTGGAATGAGTCAAGTAGGCCCCAAGGTAAGCGATGGTTGAGGGCATCAATTGGCCATATGCTCGGCTCTCCCCCTTTGCTAGTGTCTATGGTGATGAATGAGGGATTTGTTTAAAGTGCACCATCTAGACACCACGATGTTATATGAGCTTAAGCTCCCTCAAGAGAGAGAATCATCATCATCATCATCCAAGAGATTGGAACCACATCCTTCAACAAAGGCGATTATCCTTGGTGATAGGAAAACCAGATTTGGGATTAGAGAGCTAGTAGATTACCGCATTTTCGTAACACAATTTACGTACATTTGAGGACTGGGGAAATACCTTTATGAAAAATAAGAGGGTGGCCCTCTACCTAATAGCTAATGAAAAAATGGAAATATTCGTGAAAACTGGACTGTGGGTTCTTGTTGGCTAAGATTTTATCTGTGAGTTATACCTTTGATATGATTGACCTAGGGTTCAAGTCTCCTAGGGTTCCAACAAAGCCTCTAAAACTATCGGCGCTTCCGGTAAACCAGAAGGAAACACAGTACACAGAGTGCATTGCGTCGTCTCACCCGAGATAGTCTTAATGGGTGACTGCAATATTCAAGTGTTTGCAGTCCAAGATTGAGTGGAGATCTGAGAAGTGTGCGCTGAGAGTTCTATTCGACTTATTAAAGCAATATACCGTACTCCAAATTATGCATGCAATGTAATCACCCTTATTAACTCATTCATTCATCATGCTAACATCTACTCATAAACAGTAAAAGAGACACAAGCATTCAATCACATGACACAATTTTTACTGTGGTTCACCCCCCTTGGGCTACGTCCACAAAGATCTGGCTCTTAAGATCTTCTATTATGGCACTTCCAAAACTACAACACCGCGCACTTTACAACTCTTCCTCAGTCGGGTTAGGATCTATTATGAGGCAGACTAGATCGAACCAAGATCCCTAGCCTGCGATCTAACCCTCAAGATCCACCCTCCCGACTCTCCTATAGTTCAAAAACTTACAAAAAGGTATCAGATATGTATATCGACCTCTCTATCTCTCAACTCCTTGCTAACATATATCTTCATCCCAAAGTCCCCCTTCAATCGCCTCTAAGCATCTCTATCTATATGTTTATGGCTCACCATCCATTACAATGTATTACAAAAACCCTAACCCTAGCGAGGTTAGGTCTTCCATGCATGCGTGCATGCTGCTCTTCCTTCTAGCTGTTGCTTTCCTCGTGCATGCCTTCCTTCCCAAAATAACCTTTCTTTCTTCTTTGTCCTGCTTCCAACAACCCCCCAACACTGACATGTGGCTCATCTCGAGCCACCTAACCTCTGTGTACCTCATCGATTTCCCTTGTGACCGCTTGGAACTTCTCCATAAGCTTCATTTCTTGTGTTTGGGCCTACGCGGTCTTCTCCTTGAGTGCTTCCAATGCCTGCACTACAATGTCGTCGCTGAACATTCCTGCACTCTGCCTGGGTTTGTGCCATATATGTTTTGGCTTCTTCTTCCTGTGTAATGACCTCTGCTACTCACTCCTGGAGTGGTTCCATTTGAGCTTGGAGATCCTTTTTCTGCATCTGCGCAATTATGAGTTCTTCTTGCAGTTTCTTCATGTTTTGCACCCCTTTCACACAATCTGTCATTGACATTGTTTTCTACCTCTGCTTGAGGTCCTGGATAACTACACTTATCCTTTCTCCTTCCTAGTCCCACTGCTGGACATGCTAATCCTCTTCCATCTTCGTCAAGAGCTGTACTTCTTTCTCGAACAAGTTATTCGTTGTGTGGACTTGTCTTTCTATCTCTTGTATCTGTGTTGTTGCCTCATGTTTCCTTTTCTCCCTCTATTTGTCCTTTCACAGTGGTGGATGAATCGAGGTTCCATCCTCCATTGTTCGTTCACCAACATACTACTCCGGTTGGCCAATGACATCTTCTACTGCTCCCTCCTGTGGGTGTTCTGACACAATTGTCTATGACTCTTCTGGCTCGGCCGCTTCTCCCTGATTTGGAGCCGTCCCATTGACTCTCGGGGCTTCTTCAGGGATTTTTGGTTGCACTTGGCTTCCTGCATCCTCATTCTGTCAGCCCTGCACTCCTTCTAGCCTATCGATGTCCATGCCTGCAAGTGTTGTCTATTGGGTTTCTTCTTCCATGAGTGTCAGGCTTCCTGGTGTTGTATCCGGTGATGGGATTTCGTCCACATTGACGACTTCTAGCAGCGGATATGGCTGCTGTTTGCTTCCTTGTGATTGTGTTTGTGTTCTGGTCCTAACTCAGGGTTGTCTGGCTCGGTCTCCTTGTTTAGGTGGTGCCATGGTGGTAAAAAATTGTCGTTCGCCGAGCTGCGTATGATTCTATCGTTCTGTTCTCTTTCCCAACTTCGCAATAACCTTTCTGCTCCTACGTCCCTGCTTTGTATGGGCGTTGTGTGAAACTTGTAGAAGACGTTACCACGATTATGCCTTAATTTAACCATCGGTTCCTTCATACTTTCCATTACTTTTCTTCACCGTCTCTAGTTGGCGCGATTAATGCAATGTCCCGTTAGTCTTTTTTGACATTTAATTCCACTAGCCTTCGTCACTTAGTGCTTCTCTTGCCGTAGCTGCCTTTCTCGCTTGTTTTTGTTTTTAACTTGACCGTTGGACCTGTCTCCATAGGGAGCGTATTTCCATGTGTGCGTGATCCTTCTCCTTTCGACGCATTGTGCCTCTGTTGTTACCTTTTGATATTTTGTGCCATATCTTGTTTTTTTTTTTCAAACTGCACGATGAATTTCAAGTTGCGGGTTGTCGAATGTCCTTGTACAGCTTCAATCGACTCCCATTGATGATCCCTTTGAGTTCTGCGCTTCCTAAGTCCTTCAACTGTATAGCTTCTCCATCTGTGACAGGTTTTACTTCATATGGTCCTAACCAATGCATTCTGAGTTTTCCTGGATGCTGAATAGATTTATTGTCATACATCAACACTAAGTCTCCTTCCTTGAAAGTTTTTCTCTTGATATGTATGTCATGCCAAGATTTGTCCCTTGCTTTCTGAACTTGTTGGTGTATCCCTGCTAGGATCCTATCTTCCTCCACGATAATCAGTTGACTCAACCTCTCCTATATTGCGCCTCGTTCTGTCATGTTTGTGATTGCTGCTACACGTAGACTGGGTACCCAAAATATTAATGGCACCACTGCTTCTTGTCCATATACCAATCTAAATGGAATTTTTCCTGTTAACTTCTTGCATGTGGTCCTGTATGCCCACAATACTGCTTGTATTTTTAGGTCCCAATCATCCCTATTGACATTACAGATCTTCGTCAATGCATTTTCAAGGATTTTGTTAAAGGCTTCTACTGTTCCATTTTCCCGTGGATGATATGGTGTACTCTTTTGATGATGGAATTCAAATTCCTCAGTCATAGCCTTAATAGTACTATTAATGAAGTGAGTGCCTTGGTCACTCATCAAAATCCTTGGGCAACCAAATCTAGCGATCACATGTTCAAATAGGAAGTGTGATGTTGTCTCTGCGCTGCAATCTTTGATTGGTGCTACTTCCGCCCATCTTGTCAGGTATTCTATCGCGGTGATAATGTACCTTTCTCCTATCCTCTTTGCTGGTGGGTTAATTGGTCCCACAAAATCTATTTCCCATTTGTCGAATACCTGCAAAGTTATCTGTGGTCGCAAGGGAATCTCGTCCCTTCTATTTGGTTTACCAACTCTCTGACATACATCGCATCTCTGACAATACTCCTTCGAGTCTTTGTGAATGGTCGACCACCATAGTCCTGTGCGCAATACCTTCTGTGCGGTAGCTTTGCCTGCATAATGTCCTCCTGCTATCCCCTCGTGGGATTCTGCTAAGATCCTTGGTCTTTCATGTTCTAGCAAACATCTTCTCAAGATGTTATTTGTGCCCATTTTGTGTAAGTGTCCTGCAATTAGTTGATAGTCTACGGCTCAGACTACCAGGTTTTTATTCTGCGCGATGTTGTATTCCTGTGGTGCAGTTCCTGTACTCAAGTACTGGATGATGTCTACAAAGTATTCATCGGTGATCTGGACTAAAAATAACCGTGCATCCTAAAAGTTGACCTCTAAGTTGGTAGGTTCCTCTCCATTCGTGATCCTTGATAGGTGGTCTAGTCCCACGTTCAGATTCCATGGCTTCACTATGACTTCAAATTCAAATTATTGAAACAGTAGTAACCATCGATAGATTCTCCCCCCCAACACTGGCTTGTTGAATAGGTACTTAAGGGCTGAATGATCTGTGAACATCTTAAAATGTTTTTCCAATAAGTAATGTTTGAACTTTTGCAATGCATAGACCATAGCTAGGCCTTCCTTCTCTGTAGTGTTATAATTATGTTTTGATTCTGAAAGATTTCTTCTAGAAAATGCTATTGGATGATCCAAATCTCCTCCTCCTAGTTGCACCAGAATAGATCCAAGTGCTATGGCCGATGCATCTACATGTACGTGGAATGTCTTCTCCTAGTCTAGAAATACTAGTATCGACGTGGTGACCATATTTTCTTTTAGCGTATCTAGACCGTGTTGACAATCCTCATTCCAATGGAACTTTGTATCTTTCCTTAAAGGTTTCTCCATTGTTGCGATGATCTGTGCGTACCCTTTGGTAAATTTTCTGTAGTATCCTGTGTGTCCCAATGTCACTCTTAGTTGACGAACTATTTTCGGTGGTGGTAGGTTAACGATTACTGCAATTTTTGCAGGATCTACTAGTAATCCTTGCTTGCATACTATATGGCCCAATAGTATCCCAAACAGTGTCCCAAAAATGCACTTCTTGATGTTTACCGATATCTGGCACTACTTGCATCTGTTAAGGTCCTAACCCGCACATAGGTAGATTAATGTATTCGGATGTAATAAAGGTCAATATTAATAAGACCTTTCAATAAAATAGAATAAGGCGGATGTAAGAAGACCTAATATAAGCTTCCGCTTCTAGAAGGATCTTCCT
>ML778794.1:74379-84571 GCA_009831015.1 Picea engelmannii
ATCTGAATCAAGTGCTATTTCTGTTGCTATTTCGTATATCATTTCTGTGTATTGTGAAGCTTATGCTGGATATTTTACTGTTATTCTGTTATTTCTAGCATTTCGTTCCTGTTCTGCATATTTTATATATCTGGTATCTTGCAGCATCTTTCTAACATCAGCCGCAATACCTATACATGGTATTTCAATAGAATATAGACTGTCCAATTGTCCAAGTATACATCTAGAAATTGGTGGATAAATTCCTTAAACGCAGCTATGACTACTCTGGAAAATATTGCAGGTGCATTCTTTAGTCCAAACGACATGATTGCTTATTGGTAAGATCCCCATTCTGTAGCAAACACGGTCTTGTATCTGTCTTCTTGTGCTATCTTGATCTGGTGGTAGCCAGAGAATCCATCAGTGAATGAGTAAACTTCGTGTCCTCCTACATTTTCTAACACTTCATCCGTGAAAGGTGTAGGGAATGGATCATGTAGGCACACATCGTTTAACTTCCTCAAGTCGACGCATATTCTTATCCCGACTTGTTTTTTCTCCTGAAATACCATCGGGCTTACCCATTCTGATTCTTCCATAGGTTCTATGATGCCGACTTCGAGCATCCTATCGATCTCAATTTTAAATTTTTTCTTATAGATCGGATTCAGTTTGTATGGTTGTTGTCTGATCGGTCTTGCCTCAGCTCTGAGTGGTATCTTCATTTCACTGAGCTCTCCAGCTATGCCCTTCATTTCGGTGAATTTTGTGGGGAACAGGTCGCTGTACTCGTGCAATAACTTTGTTATGATTTATACTATTTTTTCATCCCAGTAGTCTCCAATGCTGGCCCTTTTTGGATTCTCAACTGTCCCAATGTTGACTTTCTTCACCTTGATTAACACAGGAATTAATTTTGATTCCATAGGTGAACCTTCCACTTCTCTCTCCCCTTCAACTTCCTCAATTTGGATATCATGCGGATCATCTTCATCTAGTACATCTTCCTATACATCATAGCATGACAACATTTATTTCACTGTCTGTTTGTTCCGCTGTTGCTCTTATGTTATGAGTTCAACTTCTGGTTCCTGAATGAATATCACCCCTCTTATTTTCTTAACTGTTGCATCTATGTTTGGGTTCTCATGCTCGAATGAGAAAGTGACTGTAAAGTTCTGCTGCAATATTGTCCAGCTCGTAGTTCCTCTGCGCAATTCCTGGTCCGTATGCTAGTTTGCTGGTATGCCCTCTAATGTGTGTATAAAATGATGAGGCCATTCTTCTAGGGGTGTCATTTTCCACAACGCTCTGCACTTCTCCAAGTGTTTCGCTAGTGCCCCCTGTCCATCGTACTTCTGCTGCTAGTTGCTTCTCCGTCCTGCGCCAAACCTTATGCAAAGTAACTTCTTACATTGGTACCTATCCTTGATTGTTTCCTTGTGTGCGCCCCACCATCTTGCAGGTGTGGATTTGAGTGCTATATCGAGTGCTAAGAGTATCTAGTTTTCTAACACTGCGTCTTCATAAAGTGTCAAGAATGCTTCTAGATCATTTACTCCATGGAAGCTGGGTGGTTCCCTCATCTCCATACCTACCCATCTTACTGTGCGGTCTATTCTTGCGCATATTTTTGTGGAAACTTCGTGTAGCCTCTGTTGCCAGTTTTCTAAACCTGTATTTGAGTCTGTCACACATGAAGTGATGCTTCACCAGCTGAGTATCCCATCTGCAGTTGGGTTCACGTAATCTTCATCTCGCGCAGTTGTTCTATACAACTGGTTAATTTCCTCCAAGTTCAAACAAGTAGGATCTATAAACCTCTCCCCTTCTGATGGATCTAATGGCGCAATGACCCTATATTCTCCTGACTCAAATGTCATTTTATGTGTTTTCAAGTTGATTATGGCTTGGTTATCGAATTCCCAATCCAAACCGAGCAATGTTGGATAAGGTGTTGTGCCGTCCACTATCTCAATCACTTCGAAGTCTACTTTAGTGCGCACTCCATCCAGGTCTACCGTTACACCATTTAGTCTCCCTATTGGTAGGAATCTGTGATGGTTAGTCAATTTCAGCTGAACGGGTGAATATCCTAATATGGGCTCTCCCATGCATTGCCATGTCCTCTTGGGTGATACATTGAATTTAGATCCAAGATCCAGTATGATATCTCCCATGTTGAAATATCCGATGTTGGCATTCATCCTGAACTCCCTACTTGTTCTTCTCCTTGTATGTAGGTGATTGACTGTTTTTTGTTTTAGTTTTCCGTCTGTCTCTATGCTACATATTTCTAATATATTTTGCAATATTTTGACAGAGTATGGGTCATTCAATAGTTTTACACTAGATTGCAAAAATCCTTTGATTGTAATTACTTGTCCCAGGTGCTGCATCTCTTTGGTATGATCCAACAATGGAGGCATCTTGTACTCTGGTACCTCCTTAGTCTGCCGCGCAGTTGAAGTCGACACAATGTCGGCCTTCAAAAATTATTTTCTGTCTTGCTTAAATATCTCCTTCTCGTTCTGTGCATTGAACTACTTCCTTGGTTCAACGTTCTTCTTCACCCATTAGTGTTGTATTGGCTCTTGTCGGACTGCTTCATTTCCTATTTTATCTCCTCCACGCGTAACTATGTTGATGTTTCGTACTTCATCTCTTGCTTCATCTAAAATCCATTGAACATTCTGGTTGTTCTGATTCCTCTTTTCTTGGATCTTTCCCAGTAATGTCAAACATTCTTCCATGTCATGATTCGATGCACGACAATACATACAAGTCACTGGTGGAAGTGGACATTCTCTTGCATAATGTCCTAGTTATTGAAAATTGTGACATACCACTAGTCCTCTTCCTCATCCTAATCCTCCTCTTGCTCGTCCTCCACCTCTGTAGCTGGCTCAATCTCCTCTCGACGCGTTATACTGAGGTGTCGAATTGTACTGCGCGGTATTGTATTGAGGTTGTGTTGTATTGTATGGTTGTTGTGTAGTATTATACTATTGTTGTGCAATGTTGTATGGGGCTGGTACCTGGTTAAACTGAGGTGCGGATTGCCCGGTCATCATTTCTGCCTGCACCCTGTATGCATATGATGTCCTTTCTCTCATCAAGTCCATAGTTCTATAGTCTTTGTCATCATGGCCTACCGACTTGCAAAAGTTGCAATATGAACTCTTTGGGACTGTCTGATATTTCTGCATCATTGGGCAGTGATATGGGTCATGGCCTTGTTTCTTACATATTTCGCACCATAGTCCTCCTGTTGGTAACGTATTTGGCATTCCTGCTTCCATGTACTACGCAAATGTTGGAAATTCGTTCTTATGGTGTCCTTCCGTCCTGCATGTGGTACACCAAATGACTTCTCGTTTGTCCTTTCTTTTGTTATGGTTTAGTTGGAATGTTAATTTCTTCAAATCCTCCTTCAGCTCTTCGATGGTTGGATCTGTATGCTGATATTGGCTTTCTTCCCATTGTAAGGCTGCCTGCAGAGCCTCTGCCTGTGTCTGAAACTTCTGTTGTCGCAGTGGATATTTCAAGTGTGGTAGTAGTGAATTGACAAACATGTGCATGTGATGCATATCTGTCATGATATATTTCAACTTTCCTTTCAGTCACTTGAATCTCTGGTCAATCTCCCATATGGATTCTCCTGGTTTCTGTCTAATTTCTATCATCTCGTTCATGTATTGGTACTCCGAACTTGGCTTCTGAAATTCATTTATCAACAACTTCTTGATATCCACAATCATTCTTGTTGTCCCCGGTGAATTTTTTGTAGCTAAACTCATATACCAATCCAGTGCGCGATCCCTTAGTGTAATCGCTAGTTGTGCCAGTTTAGTGTCCTCATCTGTGATCTATTTTTCTTCCCAGATCTTTTCACAGATAAACAGGTGCTTCTCCGGGTCCTCCAACGCTTCTCCTTTGAATTCTGGTAACCTGATGGTGGGATCATGTCTTACCATCCTGAATGCTGAACTACTACCTCCACGCAGTGTAGATACTTGACTAATGCTTCATGAACTGGCTACTCTAGTTGTTGTTCCCTATGTAGATGTACTTCCTGCTGTCTTCCTTCTCCCGAAATTCGGTTGTCTAAACGGTGGTGTTATTTTTGGTTTGTTAGTCGCACATGGGTTTATGGGTTCCACACTGACATTAATATGGATAGGATTTCTGCCTTCTATTCCCACTCTTGGACCTCTCGTCTTCCTCTCATATGTTGCGTGCAGGAATTCCTCAATCTGCTCCACAGCCTGGAGATCCTCTACCTCCTCTTCATCAATTGCCAAGACTTCCCTCATGGCTACGACTCGCTTCTTGGTATTCACCTTGTATTGGTAGGGTAATCCACTGCGCATCTTTCTAGTTGTCACCATGATCTTCTTGATCTGGTCGTCGTCCATCATAATTGGGTCCAAATATCCCCACTTCTTTCCTTTATCCATTTCTCCTCTTTCTGTCAGTGCTTCCCCCCTTCCTCCATGCACACAGGAAAGTTTAGTTGTTTGATTCCATTGTCATGACACCTTTATTATAGAGAAATATCTTAATGGAAGTATACAATGATCAAATATACCTTCCTCGCGACCCACGTAGAAACTCTTGCTCTGCTGCGCTATACGAATTCACGGTATCTACTGCAAATTCTATTATAAATCCTGCTATAATACTGTCAAGCCAAAAATCTACTGCAGGGGTGAATGTTTTATTCACCTGCTGTAACTGCTCAATATGAACTACAATCCACTCTAACTGTCGAATCTGGTTTGGTGCGTGGTTATCCTTCAACCTCAATATCCACTCCTGCAATAAGTGTGGAAAATCACAGAAAATACTTCATGTAGATCAATAAACACATACTTCTCAAGGTATTTTCATGGTGTTACTCTAGGGTTTATGTTATCTTTCTGCACAAATTCTAACTGCTTTGTCTTCAAACAACTTTCAATATCTTCTTTTGTGGGATTCCATGGTCTTAACATCCCCTTCTAGCGACGCATTATCCTCACCTTCTTGTCACATGATTCAGTATTTTCTTGACCTGCATTCCGCAGATCTTACGTTTCCTTTAACAGATCTTCAATAGATCCCATCTACTTAATCCTATATTGTTCCAACCGTCAACATAACCATTTGTTGGCTAAGATTTTATCTATGAGTTATACCTTTGATATGATTGACCCAGGGTTCAAGTCTCCTAGGGTTCCAACAAAGCCTCTAAAACTATCGGCCCTTCTGGTAAATCAGAAGGCAACGCAGTACACAGAGTGCACTGTGTAGTCTCACCAGTTTAATGGGTGACTGCAATACTCAAGTGTTTGCAGTCCATTATTGAGTGGAGATCTGAGAAGTGTGCGCTGAGAGTTCTATTCATCTTATTAAAACAATATATTGTACTCCAACTTATGCATGCAATGTAATCACCCTTATTAACTCATTCATTCATCATAATAACATCTACTCATAAACAGTAAAAGAGACACAAGCATTCAGTCACATGACACAAGTTTTATCGTGGTTCACCCCCCTAAGCTACATCCATAAAGATCTGGCTCTTAAGCTCTTCTATTATGGTAGTTCCAAAACTACAGCGCCATGCGCTTTACATCTCTTCCTCAGTCGGGCAAGGATCTATTAAGAGGTAGACTAGATCGCACCAGACTCCCCAACCTGCGATCTAACCCTCAATATCCACCCTCCTGAATCTCCTACAACTCAACAACTTACAAAAAGGTATCAGATATGTATATCGACCTCTCTATCTCTCAACTCATTTATAACATATATATCCGTCCCAAAGTTCCCCCTCAATTTCCTATAAGAATATCTATCTATACGGTTTTGGCTCACCAACCATTACAATGTATTAAAAAAGTCCTAACCCTAGTGATGCTAGGTCTTCCATGCATGCGCGCGTGCTGCTCTTCCTTCCATCTGTCACTTTCCTCATGCATGCCTTCCTTCCCAAAATAGCCTTTCTTTCCACTTTGGACTGCTTCCAATAGTTCTTGATTTGTTTGATCGAACTGGGAATCACATGTCCCAGAATGTTTGTGAAGCTAGGCCATGGAAAGGGACCTGAATGGATGGGTGGGACAAATTGTGTAAAATGGAAGGGGAACATAGGGCTGAGGAAAATTAGGGATGTGAGTGATATGTAGGGATGAATAAAAGTGGGACTTGGAGAATTTCTCCACCGAATGGATGGGAGGAAGAGGATATATATAGAATGAAAAATGGGCAGAGGGGTGATTTGGAATAAGTAAATTATCAGGCCCATAAGATTGATCGAGGAATAAGTACATATTTCTATGAAGTCCCATAGATGGGGAGATAACAGTTCAGATCCACCGTACTAGTGATGTGCCTTTTGGAATGTGGCGTCAACTCTTCTTATGTGCCAGGGTAAAAGTGATCTATTTGAATCTTATTGCTTGAACCTTCGGTATAATGTAGTGACAGGTAGTTTATCCCAGTCCCATGTGAATCCTCTTCCCAAGCCAATACTTTATACGTAAGCTATAACTTCGACCTGAATTGGAAATATTGGGAATCTGCAAACTATCGATCCATCTAATCCGCCTGTGTGACTAGAGTGTATGTTGTGCTGCCAAAAGGGAAAATTATGCCAAATATCTATTCTTCTATCTGTTGTACATACTGCACTACTCCTACTCTATAAAAAAATCAGAGTAAGAGAAGGGGATAAGTGATGGGTGACCCCTGGGGTCTGTAGTACACTTTCAACTGGTTGTCGTTAATGAGGCCTTTGAAAAATTGTCCTTATAATGTAGCCATATTGGAGACACTTGATTCACTGATGTATACTATCCAAAAATAACCCAATCAACGCATACGTAGCTTGCTAGGGTGTTATAAATATTTGTTTCCATACAATAAAAATAAATATCCATGATGGAGGATTTTCTGGCGGATGTTGCGATCATGACATGCCTTCTGTCTCTGCTTCTCGACCACTTGTCTAACTACCTCCATCATATACTCCTCTTATATTTCTATGATCTCATCTAACCTATGTTGAAGGGACTATTCATCTGTGATCTAAATTGTCAAAGCAACCTGGAGGCTAGGGACTAGGAATTCTAGTGGGATGACTACTTTACCATAGACCAATCTAAATGGTGTGTGCTTTGTCAGCCGTTTGCAAGTTGTTCGATAAGACCATAATACTGCAGGGACGCATTGATCCTAATCGTCCCACTGCACATTACAAACCTTGGTTAATGCATGCTCTAAAAGTTTATTAAAATCTTCAACCATACCATTGGCTTGAGGATGATAGGGAGTGATTTTATAGTGATGGATCATGAACTCATGAGTGAGTTGTTGAATGGTCTCATTCAGAAAATGTGAGCCCTAGTCACTCATCAACACCTGTGGATAGCCAAATCTAGTAATCACATTTTCAGAAATGATTCGCGTCGTTGTTTCTTCTGTACAATATTTAACTAGCGCAACTTAAACCCATCTTTTTAGATATTTTGTGGTTGTAATGATGTAGCATGCACCTATGTGACGCATGGGAGGATTGATGGGTCCGACAAAATCTATTTCCCAATAGTCAAATGACTTTAGGATAGTCACTAGAAACAAAGGAAGCTCATCTCTCCGACAAGGCTTTCCAATTCATTGACACATGTCAGAACGCTTACAATATTCCTTGGCATCTATAAAGAGTGAAGGACACCAAATCCCTACATGCAAAAATTTCAGAGCAGTGGCTTTACCTGCATTGTGTCCTCCCACAATACCTTCATGTGCTTCATACAAAATGGGATCTCGTTCATGCTCCAATGCACATCTACATAGGATGTCATCCACTCCCAGCTTATACAATTGCCTGACAATCGACTGGTCATATGTGCTACGGGTCACCATTTGATGACATTGAGCCTAGGTATACCCACGGGGGCGTCACCTTGTTGGCCAATATCTTAATGCGTTCATTCATAAAGGGGGTTTTTAAAGTGTAAAAAATAAAGTCAATTTATTGTAGGTATTGGGGGGGTTGGATGTGGGGTCTCAAGGGGTTTATAGGTATTTGGGGGTATAAAAAGGGGTATCTAGTGAAAATAAGGGTTTATTTTATTGCAAATATGTATTGGGAGGGGGATTCAACAAAAGTATTTTGGGATATATTTACCAATATCTAGTGAAATTAAGGGTATTCTTTAATATCCCACGAACGAAGGCGCTATGTCACAGTTCACAGAGTCAATACCCTATAGGTATACCCTGGTGGAGCCTACCTTGACATGAGAAATTTAGCAATCTCAGCTAATTGATCAAGAACTACTTCGACGTGGAAGCGTTGCGCATATGGGAGTTCATCATCTAGGCTCCGACTAGCCTCTCCAATTTAAAGTCATGATAGATGATATGGTCCAACATTGTACTTTCCCTCCTTGGAAACAAGTTCAAACTCAAACTCTTGAAGGAGCAACAAACAATGACATATTATTCCTCCTAATACCAACTTTTTGACCAAATATTTGAGTGCGGTGGTTTGTGAATAATTTGAAAGGGGTCCCCAACAAGTAATGGTGAAACTTATGCAATGCATAGACCATGTTAAGGCCCTCATGATTTGTTGTAGTATGATTATTTTCTGCATCAGACAACTTACGACTGGAAAAATATACTGGATGGTCAATATTACCTTCACCCAATTGTGAAAGAATTGTGCCCAACGTGATGGACGAGGCATCTACATGGATATGAAAGAGCTTAGACTAGTTAGGAAAAAGCAGAATCGACGCAGTGATGATTTTTTCTTTGAGAGTATCCAAGGCTTCCTAACATTCTGGTGTCCAACTGTACTTAGCATCCTTGCACAAAAATTCCTCCAACGGGGCATCGATTTTGGCATAATCATGTATGAACCAATTATTCATGCAACTTTCGAATGGAAGTGGGGGCCACCATATCCAATATGGAAATGATCTTAGCTTGATCTACTGAAATCAATCCTTTCACGTGATGTTGCCCAACAATGTGCCAAAGAGTGTTCAAAAGATGCACTTCTTCAAATTTAATGAAATCTGGAGCTAGTGGCATCAATCGAGCATCAACCGAAGGAATTTCATGTGTTATTTAAACAAAATAAACACTTTCCAATAATCCAAATAGAATTCAAGAAACTTGTTGATAAATTCCTTGAAGGTTGCGACCACGATCTGGGAAAATACCGTGGAGGCATTCTTTCATCCGAAAGGCATCACAATGTACACAAACAACCTCCATTCCATCGCAAAAGTGGTTTTGTCTTGATTTTCCTTTGTAATATGAACCCGATGACACCCTTAAAAAGTCGTCTGTAAAAGAGTATGCTTCTTGGTCTCCAACATTTTCTAGCACCTCATCTATGAAAGGGGTAGGAAAAGGGTTGTGGATGCAGGTTGCGTTGAGACTTCTCAGATCTACACATATTCGAATATCATTGGTTTTCTTAGGTTGCACAACCATAGGACTGATCCAATGAGACTTTGTTATAGCCTTAATTTCCACCCTACGAGCCAGAAGGGAATACATAAAATGATATAAGCCAAAATACACATTTTTCGTAAGATTTGAGCCCTTTTTGAAGATCATTGTTGGACACATAGGGGATAACAAGCGATGACCATCGCTTGACACTAGTCTTCAACAAGCGACGACCCTTGAAAATTCTAGATTTAGAGAGTTACAAGGTGATAAGTGAGGGATGAGTTGTATCTTCATGTCAAGGGCCTAGGAACTCACAACATTCAAGTCTCTAGGTGTCTAAAAGATCTAGAAGCTCTCCCAAGCCTCCTCCAAAGAACTATATAACAAAGGAAAGTCTTGGGAAAGAGGGAGGAATTCAGAAGTATTGCTATGTTGTCTAATTGCAGAGGTTGTTTCTCCATCCATCACAACCATAAGCCAAAAGTTCCTAGCTTGACAAAGAATGTTAAGAACCAAATATCAATATAGCATAGAAAAACCTCATAAAATGTACTCAATGCCTTGAAAAAGAGATAATTTCAAATAATAAGCCTCTTCGAGGGGGAAACCTCCTTTTACCCCACTTAAATGTTCAAGTACAAGATGATTCCAAATTAAAATGTCTCCTTGGTATATATAGGAGACTAGGAGGTATAATTACAACTAATGGCCTAAAGCCGACATAAATAAAATAACATTACTAATATAA
>ML778794.1:88261-98618 GCA_009831015.1 Picea engelmannii
CTCATCATGAATTTCATGGGATGCATTTTCACTTTCAGGTGTCTTCTCTGTTACGAAATTTTTCAATACTTCCATGATCTCCCCTTTTAAACCCTCCATCATCTCTTGTAGTTCATCTTTTGTTACTATCTTATTTTGTAAATAATTTATGTTCCTACACATTTCTTCACCTTCATCAAGAGTCCAAGTAGGATTTTATTGAGGCTTATTTGGTGTATAAGTTCCCTTTTTGGGTGGCATGTTGGCCAAGTATCACTTTTGAACCTTGATTTTGAGGTGATTCTACTAGACAATATTTCTTCTGCTGTATCTCCCAAGTTTCGACCCTTCTAGGTATGAAAATTTCTTTTATGTAGTTCTGTGATATTTCTTCTCTGCAATTCCACAGGTCTGATCAAAATTGGATATGCCAAGTGGAATTTATGGTAACTTCCCCACAACTTGCCGATTTTTGGCCTTTCCAGGAGATCTCACTTGTATAGCGTGCCCCACACAAAATAATTGATATTAAATTCTGAAACTCACACCTGAAATACTAAAGACTGTCCACGATCCAATGAAACTAGTCTCATTCAATTTTGATACTCTAGGAAGAATTTATGACTGTTTTACCTGGAATACCTTCTTGAGACTAGTCAGATACCCTATATTACACAAGGTGTATCTACAAATTTAAGATGAACCAGAAGCTGAAATTTTTACCAGAGATACCTTACTAATTTCTATAAATAGGCTCCAGATTTCAGTGTCTGAAATGTTACAGAAAATATTTTGTAGTGAAAATTCCGCAGTGACTCAGTTCAGGATGAGTCCAAAACCCTGTCTTGTATAAGATGTATATCCAAAAGTATAGGGCCTCAGGAGCTTAATTTTGAACCCAACGTACCTTGATCCGTCTAATAAATATCCTCCAAGATGTTCCTTCTAAAACATTGTAGAAACAAATTTATATCAAAAATTCCAAGGTGTATCAGATGTAGCAGCGAAACCCCAAGACCTTGAGCTTTGATACCATATGTTAAGAACCAAATATCAATATAGCATAGAAAAGCCTCAGAAAAGGTACTCAACGCCTTGAAAAAGAGATAATTTCAGATAATAAGCCTCTTCGAGGGGGAAACCTCATTTTACCCCACTTAAATGTTCAAGTACAAGATGATTCCAAATTGAAATGTCTCCTTGGTATATATAGGAGACTAGGAGGTATAATTACAACTAATGGTCTAAAGCCGACATAAATAAAATAACATTACTAATATAATATGCCCCAATTAAGGGGTAATGAGCCAATATTAGGGCTTAACAAAGAAGCTAAGGGAGGAACAAGGAGCAAGGAGCAAGGAGTCAAGGGAGGATGCATCTTCATCAAGGTATGACATTGTATGTATTCTCTATGTTTTAATCAATAGTTCATTGGTTTTCCTCCACATCATTTGTGTTTAGTTCATGAATGTTGAAATCTGATTCATTCTATAACAGATCTTATTAGAATCAAATTAGATCTAGGATTCTAATCCCAAGTAGAGAGGTAGAGAGGTATTGCTTAAATTTTGTATGCAGGGAGCAGGTTTTGGATCTTGGAGATGGAGTTTCAGGTCTACAACAACCAATATTTATGAAGGAAAAACTATAGATAAAGGTGTGAAATATCCACCACTACTCATGTTATTTGTGAATCTATGTGTTTGAATCTAGATCTAGGAAAACCATAGGAATCTACCTCCTTTCTGTCTAGGATTGCTAGCATTATACTAGGGAGATTTTGTTGTGTATTCAACAAGATCCATGTGAGATTTTGTCCCATAACATAAATGGTGACCATACTGGGGAAGAATTATTCTCTAGTTTGAGTCTCTTTGCCAATCCTTTCCTGTTTTTAAGTGAAATTTTCTTTTGGATTTTCTTCCATTGATTGTTTCAGAGTCTAGCTCCAACAAATATGAGAGATATGACATAGATCTGGAAGATCTATAACAGATCCATCTTCCTAAGAATTTTTTTTTACAGATCATCGTTGGTTGCATAGTAGGTGTCTTGTGATGGCCCTCGCTAGTTGACAGGCCTCTGTCCTACGATGATTTGCAAAAACTGCAGAATTGCATAGAAAATCCGAATCCTTTCATATTGGTTTGTCCTTTAAGTAAAAAGGGATTTATGTGGTCTTTTATGATCTTGTCTCTGTCTATATTTCAGTGTTTATTGTAACATACTTTGTTGTCAAGTTGTTTGTTAGATGTTGTCAAGTTGTTTGTTGAATGCTTGTGTGTGGTTTGTTTCCATTTCTTGGATAGGCTCTATTTCTATCTGAGAATTTTAGTCAAGTTGGGAAAATAACCCAACATTTATGAAGAGATCTAGTAGTGTTTTCCATTGGTTGCATTACTTTTCCTTGTGTAACCATTGTTTCATCACTAGATCTACCCTCCTAGGTGAGTTTTGGGCAAGATATTGGTAGAGACATTGGAGTGGGATGATACTACCTCATTTCCAATTTCCTACAACCCCTTTTATTGTTGATTCTTGTTGGTTCCTCCTTTTTCATTTGTGTTTCTTGCTTAGATCAAAACTTTTGCATTCTAATTGGAAAAAACAACCAAAATATCAAAAAAGAGAAAAAAATGTTGCATGCTTGTTTTCTTTTGAAGTATTAGTAAAGAGTGCATTAAGATCATTGTTTGGTTTCAGATTTGAATTGTGTTGGTTTTTTGGTGTGTGTGAGGTTATGCTTCTAAAGTTTGCAAAGAAAAATTAAAGTCTCTTCCCCTCCCATAGATAGATTTCATTGAAGAAAAAATTGCATTATCATCCTTGCATTGCTTGGTTGGGTTAAGAGTCAAAACACCACTAAAGTTTCATCTGCTACCTTTGGACTTAAGAATCAACCCTAAAAGAAACGAGTAATATAAAATTTATGAGACAATTTTATTTTATAGTGAACCAACATTAGATAGGATTAGGGCCTTGGATTAAGATTGGAGAGTAAACTCTCCAAGGCCACGAAAATGAAACTTAAGAGTCATTAAAAAGTTTTAAATCCATTCTTACAATTGGTGTGTTGGGAGCTTCCTATAACACAAGAGTTAAGCACGAGGTTGCATCGGGGCAAGTAGGGAGATTACCCCTCTCTACTTGTTTTGGTGTTTGTGATACCACTTCGATTTCTACATATATAAGGGTTTCATTGGTTAATTCCTTAAGAGCTTCGAGATTTGTTACCCCGCCCTTATGTGCGATTGGACCTATGACTATTCGCTCGACCATTGATTTGTAGGTGGTAGCCTTAGTTACCTTTCCTAGGGAGCTACAGAGGTGAATGCATGTGGGATGTGCTTGTAGTACATGGGGTAGACATTCATTCACAGTCTTAGTTCCCTCAGAGGGTTCCCTCCTTAATAAAGGGTGCTTGGACCAATCAGGGTTGTTTCGCGTAGATCATTGTAATTGCTTCTCATATCTTCACTAGCCAATATTGTGGGGACTTCATCTCCCCCATAGGGTTGGTTTTATTAAGGCACATGATATAGGTGGATATTGGTGGCCACCCACCTCTTCCAACTGGATCACACACATTTTTCATCTTAGCAGTTGTTTTCTAGATTTTCAAGTCCTAAACTTCTGGGGATGTTTTTAGGCCCTAAACAACATTTTTTGGGCTTGCCACAGTTACACTGTTAAAAAATTTGTATTGTGACGGAAAGATGTGTATTCCTTGGATATACCTTTCCAACAATATATCGTTCACCTAAAATGGAGATCGTATTCAAAAGTTATGACCCCGGGAAGTTGATGTACCAACTTACCCCATCGAGGCCCACATGACTTTTGGTGCATCATCTCCTAGGGCTAGTTTTTTGGATGTCTATGGTTTTATGATTACTTATTGATGCTAAAAAGGCCTCGAGGCCTCATTGTAATGTGCTTAGGTGAATGTGTGTATCCGCACATCTCTTCTCTGAGATTATCTACCACCATTCGAGCAAGGTGTTTTCATTCTGCATTTTACAGTTTTAGCAGATTTCTTTATTGAATAGAAGTAAAGTTTCATTGTATCTCTATTATTGTTCACTGTATCTCTGTGTTAATGTTATATATCTATGTTTCATTTCGTTCCACTCATAAATCCAAATCAGTGGTATCATAGTGGTTTTTTATTCATTTGTTTCTATGTGCATGTCTCAAACGAGGTCAGGGTATAAGCAATTGGGAATCGAACCAGTTGAGCCTTTGCAAGATCAGTCTCGGCGAACCCGACAGTCTCCCATGTGGGAATAAAAGAGAGACAATGGGGTAGGATATCCCTTCAAACTATTGTTCGAGGAAGTTCTCGCGTGACAGAGGAACGAGATGATGGATAATTTTGCACAAATATTTCTACGACTTCCAATAGGAAACACATCTTCCTCGAGTGGAGGCGTCACCCCCTTCAAGGTACAAATCAATTTTGATATTCATATATTTTAAGGTCAGATAGATGTGGATGTTGTAGACAAATGGTTAAACCTTCTAGAAGGGTATTTTTCTATCCATAACTTTTCTGATAGAGAAAATTTTACATTTGTGCTCCTTAAGGCCGTCCCCCATGTCAAAGATTGGTGGGAGACTTTCTGTGAGTAAAAGGAAACAGAAGAATCTCCATTATTTTCAGTCGCACCCACTTAGGGTTCTTTCAGGGATGTTATTGAGGAAAAATACTACCATGTTGGAAGTTATGATGACTTATATACAAGATGGACCACACTGTGGAAAGAAAGAGACCAACAGTGCCAGAGTTCACCAATTTCTTCCATACCTTGCGCACCAAGATGGGTATCAAAGTGATATCACATGAAGTTGTCCAGGGCCACAGTTGATAGCTAGGAGCACATGCGAGCGGGCAAGTGCAGTTTGCAACGGAGGAGATTCCCTTTGTAGTTCAATTTAGCACCACCTCTAAATGTGGTTGGAAGGATCCCACAATTGGTAGGAAGATAAAAATTTGGTAGGGGCGCTAAAATGGTCGACGTTCCCAGATCAAAGGTCGTTATCAGATCAACGGACCCTGATCATTTCGGCACCAAAAGTTGCATAAACGCTAAAATCCAAACGCAGGCCGAAATCCTAACCACTGTTTTGCAGGGTGGCTACGTGGCGAGAAGCAGTGCATTTCGGTCCCAAAATAAGTGTGGGCCTAAACTGCTTCCCGCGGCCCTAAAATCACGTGCGCATATGATGTCGTATCCAACAACAACATGTGGCCTCTCCCTAATTGACAAGGCGAGTCCCGATCCCGAAGAGGCTCCAACAAATGAGCGAGGATTGAATTTTGTGACCACAACTCCCAATCCATGAGTGACACGTGGTTGCGTGCTAGTCATCCAACCATGCTCCAATAACGATGAAGATCCAGTTAATGAAAAATGACTGGTAGCTGAAACCTCAGCTCAGTCCATAAATAGGAAGCGTGGAAGCCATGGCCGAGGAGACAAAACTGTCATCCCAGGGTACAATGATGGACAATTTCTTCTTGCAGGCCCATACTGATATGAGCTTGCGTATGACAGAAGGGAACACATGTAGTCTGAAAAAAGGATGAATAGATGTAAAGCCTTCAATGGAATAGACAGATCACACTCCTGATAGTTGTGAACTGATCCAATTATAAATAGATCAGTTCACGATTTTGTTAAGGTTGTCAATTGGTTGAGTAGAGCTCCCTATTTTGTAATATTTTGATAGCATAGTTGTTCTCTAGTTTTGAATGAGACTTCAGAATTTTGCATTAATAGAAGTTAGTTTCTTTCGTAATCTTGTTTAATCAGTTCTGAAACACTTGTGCATGGAGGATCCAGATGAGTGTTGTAGTCATATTGTGATGTAGGTTTGATTACAGTATTGCTGTGACCAGTTTCAGTCAGTTTCTTTGTTATCTTGTTTCTTCTTATGCTGAAATGCTAGTGCATGGATGATCCAAATGAGTTGTTGTTGTCACATAGTAATGGATGTTTGATTATTATGTTACTATGATATATTTCAATGTCTAAAACTTAAGTCCAAGAGTGCTCTTGATCTTGAGTTTTTCTTCACCAAGCTGCTTGAAAGCCGAATTCCCATGGAAGACTTGTTCACCTTTCTCACTAAGTCTTCCCTCTGCTCACCTTTAACCTTAAACCACTGATTGAAGTTAATGAGGACCTCATTTCCCTTTGCATTGCTTGTCTAGTTTTTGTGTTAGAACATTCTTGTACTGAGTTTTGTCCATTTGACCTCCACTCATAAACCTACCTCCACAAACATTTTGATGGGTACTGGTATTATCCTCTTGCAATATGAGGGTGAATCTCAGTGCTAACATTCTTGGCGCTGTTTCCGTGGAACAAATTGAAGAAATTTCCATGGGATTGAATGACAAATAAATTATGATTCTGAAGGTGCATTAGAAATCAGTACCTTGAAGATTGCAACTTGCACCTAGCAACTCCACTGTTTCAGTTGTGGCTCCCAAAGGAGGACACACGAGGTCTACTCCACAAATTCTTCTGGAAACACCTGAAGTTGACCTAGAAAAGATTTTCAAGAAAGGAAAGACCTCTCAAGAAGGGATTTCAACTGTTGTACCAGGTGATTCTAGTAATTTACATGATTCTTCTTTTAAAACTCCAATAGTTGTATCTGATTCTCATTTTATATCATCTGCTGGAGTTTCCAGAAGTTTATAATTTGAAATATTTCCTGCTAAACTTCCCCCTTCTAGACTTCATTTGGAAGGAGAAAGTTTTGAAACTCATGTTTCCCCTGATATTGTAAAGTGGTTTAGACCCAGGAGCTTAGAAGACTTTCCCACTTTGGATTTTCCCACTCCTCCTCCCATTAAAATTGTTGTTTCCAAAGAGGGAGAAACTTATTTTCCTTTGAACCCTATATCATTCTCCTCCAACACTCAATCGTTTCCCCTTTCTCCTAGAAACAAAATTGCAGTCATACCTGTCCCAACTCCATATCCCCTGGTTTTCCTACAGTTCACATCCCACTGGCAGGTGTTAATACTCCTAGAAACAAGATGGTTGACATAGTGGCTACTAGATATGACCCTCTTGTTTTAATTCATCCTATGAATGCTCTCCCAGCTGGATACTACCTTAAGTACATGCCCAAGTTCACAGGGGAGGAACAAAAAACTGCAAAATAACACCTTTCAACTTTTTATAGTTATGTAGATAATCATAACATTGAAAATGAAGATGTGTGGATGAGAGTTTTTGTACAGAGACTTGATAGTGAGGCTAGGAAATGGTTTAGGGTCTTGGATCCTAAATCTATTGATGGTATTGAAGCTTTGGATGATTCATTCTTGAGACATTGGGGGGATAAAAAATATTTTCTTTATTATATTACAGAGTTTTGGTCACTTAAGAGGAATGAGGGGGAGTATGTTTCAGACTTCTCAAAGAGGTTTAACAAGATGTACAATAAGATTCCCACTGAAATAAATCCTGCAGAAACCTCTTCTAAGATTACTTATGCCAACACATTTGACCTTGAGTTTTGCCTCCTATTGAGAGAAAGAAGAGCTACCTCTTTAGCTCATATGCAATATGAAACCCTTGAAGTAGAGTCTAATATATTGGCAGCTGACAAGATTAGGAGTAGAGATGATAGAGACAGAATAAGATGTAGGTCTGAAGCTTCAACCTTTAATTCCTCTATTTCCTACCCTCAAGTGGATGAATTGACCCTCAAGTGGATGAATTGACAAAGCTGGTAAAATCACTTTCTGTAGAAATGGAGAAATTGAAAGTTGAAGGAAGGAAGAGATATATGAATCCTTAGAATGATGATAATAGGGGTAATGTCAGAAGACCAAATAATTCCCCTCAAATTATCCAAAGAGAGAAAATAAATAGGGATAGGGATGATAAACAAATCCAATCCCCTCTCCAAAATAACCTTGTTACTGATGAAGAAAGGGAGGAAGAATATGCAGATCCTAAAATCCATTGTCTTGGTGACCCCTATTCATCTCCTCATTTAAATCAATCTTCATATGAAGAGGCTCTCATGGGTATTCAACTAAATGAGATGAGCAAGGGGGAAAGGACCAATGGAAATCCAAATAGATACAACCTCAGGTCCAAGAAGAAAGAAGGAAATCTTGACGTTCCTGATCAACCTACTAGAGCATAGGATCCTGCTAAGAGTGTGGCAACTAGTAACAAAGAAAAAGAGGCACAAAACCCCCAGCCAGTGGTCAAGAGCCCTTTCCTAGAAGTGAAGGAGGTTCTGAAGCCTCCCTCCTCTTTTAGCTTTGAGAATGAGATTCAAAATATTAAAATCCATGTACCTTTTTTAGATTTAGTTAAGAATGAGGATTTCAAAAGGTAACTTTCCAAAATATTGCAGCCTGAACCTTCGTCTCATCCCACAGACTCAGTCAACCTCCAAGATGAAAAACCAACTTTCATACTAGGGCCTTTGGTAGAGGATAGGGATGAATCCTCCCCTCTTTCTACACCTCATTAAACATTCATGATAAAGTGTTGCACAATTGCTTGATGGATTCAGCGGAATCTCACAATCTCATGCCTAAGACAGTCATGAATGAGCTTGGGTTGGAGGTTACAAAAACCTACCATGACCTGTACTCATTTGTTTCCAGGAAGGTGAAGTTCGTCAGGGTTATTAGAGACCTGGTTGTTTCCTTGTTCCAATTGCCAATGAAAAGTGTGGTCATGGATATTGTGGTGGCTGATGTCCCCCCTAAGTTTGGGATGCTCTTGTCTAGATCTTGGATCAAAATACTAAGGGGAACTTTGCATATGGATATTTCATATGACACTATTCCTTTGTTTTGGGGGGAACATAGAAGGCTTTATAGGGAAGCACAACTTGCTTATATTATCAGTGATGAAGCAAATCCTACCAACCACCCCATTTTTTTAGTTGATATTGATTTAGGAACCAATATGTTACAACTCAATGATGCTCCTCAAACACCTACTGAAATCATAAAACAACCTATTGCCTCTTGTGAAAATCCTTGTCCCAATACCCCTGCTTGGAAGATGTTTTTAGATGGAGCGTAGTTTTTATTTCCCCTACCCGAGAGACCATATCTCTGTCTTACAAGCTTGAATTTGAAAACAACAAATATTGTGGCAGAATACGAGGCTCTTGTTTTGGGTTTAAGAGCTGCTAAAGACATGGGTATTGAAGAGCTAGAAGTGTTTGGAGATGCTAATTTAATTGTTCATCAAGTCAGAAATTTGTATCAATCTAAACACCCTAGGTTGAGGGCCTACATAAATGAAGTCTGGGATCTTATTGATAGTATCTTCTTGGATTTTAATATCTCATTTGTTCAATATAGGGGAACACTATGGCAGATTCCTTGGCTTTTTCAGCAAGTAAGTTCAGGGTTTCTTTCCCCCCCAAACTAAAGTACGATGTGGAAGTGAAGTCTAGACCCTCTATATCTGACAATGTCAAACATTGGAAGGTTTTTGAGGATGATCTTGAGATAAAAATATTTCTTGAGACTGTGGTTGAATTTTTTGATTTGCATATTGATCAAGATTAGGAAACTGAAGAAAGCCCTCATGTTGATATTTTTCTGAATAAAATTGTTGACCATCATATTGTTCAGTTACCTAGTAACCATATTCCAAAGGGACTTGTCCCCTTGGAGAGATTGTTTGATATAAATTATGTGGTTGTAAAGATTAAAGGTTCAACTGAAAATGCTGATGTGACTAAATGCAATTTAGGAATAGAGGAGGATCCAAAATATGTTAAATTGTATAGCAGTTTGTCAAAGGAGCAAAGGGCTGAGTATGTCAAGTGTTTGAAAGAGTTTGCTAATGTGTTTTCCTGGAAATATGAAGATATAAGGACATATGAAACAAATATTATTGAGCATAAGATCCCTTTGAAATAAGAGACCAAGCCATTTAGGTAGAAACTCAAACAGATAAATCCCATGTTGCTGCCTATTATGGAAAACAAAATGAAAAAGTTGTTGGATGCCTAGATCATCATCCCTTTGAGATATTTAGAATGGGTTGCTAACTTGGTTCCTGTAAGGAATAAAAATGGGGAAATCAGATTGTGTGTTGATTTCAGAAATTTGAACAGAATCTCTAAAAAGGATAACTAACACTTGCCAAAGATGGAGCACATTTTGCAGAGAGTGACTGATTCATCTAGGATGTCCATGATTGATGTCTTTTCTGGCTACAATCTGTTAAGGTCCTAACCCGCACATAGGTAGATCAATGTATTCGGATGTAATAAAGGTCAGTATTAATAAGGCCTTTCAATAAAATAGAATAAGGCGGATGTAAGAAGACCTAATAGAAGCTTCCACTTCTAGAAGGATCTTCCT
>ML778794.1:103437-113520 GCA_009831015.1 Picea engelmannii
CAAGGCACACAATTGCATCTCAGCTCAGCTTATCATCCCCAGACGGATGGTCAAACAGAAGTTGTCAACAAGTGTTTGGAAACATATCTGAGGTGCTTTGCCTCTGAAAAACAACACCAGTGGGCTCAATGGTTACCCCTCGCTGAATGGTGGTACAACACTACATACCATACAGCGACTCGCATGACTCCTTTTGAAGCGGTATATGGATAGAAGCCACCTTCAGTTCTCTCATACTTACTGGGTACCTCGAAGGTCCAGGCGGTTGACCAAACACTTACAATTCGAGAGGATATCCTTTGTACCCTTAAAGAGAACTTGGTCATGGCACATAATAGAATGAAGCAGCAAGTAGATCAAGGTCGCTTCAAATGTCAATTTGCAGAAGGGGATCAGGTGTTTCTGCGACTGCAACCATATAAGCAAACTTCCCTCAAGGCCGAGCAGTGTCAGAAACTAGCACCCAAATTTTATGGCCCTTACATAGTTCTCAAGCATGTGGGACAAGTTGCATATCGGTTAACTCTGCCCATTCAATCGAAGCTACATCCTGTTTTTCATGTTTCATGCTTGAAGAAGGTGATTGGAACTAGGTGCCAAATTCAAACCAACCTTCCAGAGTTAGCTGAAGAAGGATCCATTTGGCTACAACCAGAAGTAGTTTTGGACCAACGTGAGCGTCGCCTGCATCAGAGAACCATCAAGGAAGTTCTAGTCCAGTGGAAAGATATGACTCCAGCAGATGCCACTTGGGAACCAACGACCATTCTGCAGCAGTTTCCACATCTCAAGCCTTGAGGAGAAGGCTATTTTTAAGGGGGCGGACATGTTAAGGTCCTAACCCACACATAGGTAGATCAATGTATTCGAATGTAATAAAGGTCAATATTAATAAGGCCTTTCAATAAAATAGAATACGACAGATGTAAGAAGATCTAATAGAAGCTTCCACTTCTAGAAGGATCTTCCTCTAGATGATTCTCTTAATAGACATATTTAGTATAAATAAGGGTCGAGGGTATGAAAACCCTAGCTTGGAGATTATTGTAACACAACACTGCTTGATTGGAGGTTTCCCCCTCGAAGAGGCCTATGAACATTGCTTTCTGAATCAAAGTGCTATTTCTATTGCTGTTCTTATATCATTTCTTTGTTATTGTGGAGATAATGCTGGATATTTTACTGTTATTCTGCCATTTCTAGCATTTTATTTATTTTCTGCATATTTTATATATCTAGTATCTTGCACAATCATATCTCTGTCCTGCCTGAAGATAGATAAAAGACAACCTTCACTACTCCTTGGGGCACAATCATGTATGATAAAATGCCCTTTGGATTGATCAATGTAGGAGCAACCTTCCAACAAGCCATGTACATTTCCTTTATTGGGGAGAAATACAAATTTGTATTCATCTATATGTATGACATTAGAGTGTTCTCAAAGTCTGACAAAGAGCATTGTCATCATTTGAAGAAGGTCTTCCTAAAATGCAGAAGGTTTGGTCTCTCCCTCAATCCTAAGAAATCTTTGTTTGCTATGAAGGAGGGAAAATTATTGGGGCATATTGTGTCAGCAGAAGGGGTAGAAATTGATCCAAACAGAGTAGAGGCCATCCGGTCCTTATCTTTCCCCAGATCCAAGAAAGAGGTTCAATCTTTCTTGGGTAAAATCAATTTTATAAGAAGGTTCATCTCTAATTTTGTTGAGTTGGTTAAGCACATTACAACCATGGTTAGAAAAGGAAGCGAGGTGAAATGGACTGCCGAGTCCATAAATTATTTTGGCCAAATCAAAAGGGCTTTGACTAAAGCACCTGTGCTCATCAGTCCTGACTATTCTAAGCAATTCCTGATATTTTCATTTTCCTCATTTGATACATTGGCTGTTGTTTTTCTACAGAAAAATACAGAGGGGTTAGAGTAGCCTATTTCCCTTTTCAACAGAGCATTGAGGGATGCATAAATGAAATATGATATCATGGAGAAAAAGGCATATGCTTTGGTCAAAGCCCTCAAGGCTTTCATAATATATGTTCTGCATTCAAATATTGTTTCATATGTTCCCTCAGCTTCAGTAAAAGAGATTTTGGTCCAACCTGACATAGATGGGAAGAGAAGCAAATGGATTTCTAAAATTCTGTAATTTGACCTTGAAATGAAACCCACTAAATTGGTGAAGGGCCAATGTTTGACTAGGTTGTTGGCTGAATCGAATTGCAAGGATTTGAGGGTTAATTTCATGAACATAAACTCAGAAGGTCAAAAAGCTGAGGTTGTTGATAAAGACTCTCATGTCAGCCTCAATTTGGCAGAATGCACCTGGTATAAGGACATAATATATTTTCTGCAGAAGTTGTGGCCTCCTGATGGCTTGGACAAGAACAAAGTGAGAGCTTTGAAACTCAAAGAAATCAAATATTGTCTCATTGATCAGGTTTTGTATTGGAAAGATCCTCTTGGATTTTTGTTGAGATGTTTAGATCTACAGGAGGCCTAGAAAGCTATAGCTGATTTCCATGACAGCATGTGTGGGGGCCATCATTTTTAGAGGACCGTGGATTATAAGATCCCCAGAGTTGGGTATTTTTGGCCTAGCCTTTTTACTGATGTTTGTGCAAAGATTAGAGCTTGTGTCAAATGCCAAATTTTTTCTTGAAAGCAATAACTCAAATCTTTGCCTTTGAAACTTGTAGTGATTTATGGACCTTTTCAACAGTGGGGTCTTGAATTCTTTGGAGAAATCCACCCATCGTCAAGTGGTCAACAGAGGTGGATTTTGATAGCCACTGATTATTTCACCAAGTGGATAGAAACCATTCCTACAAGAAGCTCCTCCCACAAGGTAATCATTAGCTTTCTTGAGGATATCTTGTCCAGATTTGGTTGTCCAAGCAGGATTGTTACATACAATGTTGCCTCCTTCAAAGATGAACCATTGATTAAATTCTATGAGTTGTATGGGATTACGTTAATCCATTATACTCCTTACTACCCTCATGGAAATAGTTTAGAAGAGTCCTCTAACAAGAGCCTCATAAATATCATCAAAAAATAGTTATAAGAAAACAAGAAGGCATGGGACTCAATGATGAAATTTGCATTATGGGATGAAAAAGTTACAACAAAAAGGTCACTTGGCATTTCCCCTTTTTAGCTTGTGTATGGGGGTGAGGCTATTTTTCCTACTCAACTCGCCTTTCCCGTGGAAAGGTTCCTCGAGGACTACCAAGGATAACCCGATGATATGGTCAGGAGGATACAACAACTGGTAGAAGTACAAAAGACTAGGGAGAAACTTCTTGATATAGCACAGGATCATCAACAAAAAATAAAACAAGCTTTTGAAAAGAGGGCAAGCAAGGAATATTTTCAGCTGGGAGATCTGGTGCTCAAGCGGGATGCCCTTAAGCAAGACAAAGGAAAACATGGAAAATTCGAAGTCTTATGGATTGGTCCCTTCAATATTTCTTAGGTATTTTCAAACAACACTTATAAGTTACAGAACTTGAAGGATTCCAAATTTCTTGGTGGCCCAGTCAATGGGCACTTTCTTAAAAAGTATTTTGTTTAAGCCGTGATCGGCTTTCCACCATTGTAATTACCACTTCCTTTTTATTTCTATTTTGAATAAGAGACTCCATGACCCAAAGTATAAGGCACTAAAACTGCACATTCTTGGTAGCTCACAGGGAGCATGCCATCCCTTGTGGAGCCAATGTTATCACATGAAGTTTTCCAGGGCCATAGTTGACAACTAGGAGCATAGGCGAGCGGGCAAGTGCAATTTGTAGCAGAGGAGATCCCGGTGCAGTTCAGTGTAGCACCATATCTAAACGCGGTTGGAAGGATCCCATAATTGGCAAGCAGGTAATACTTTGGCGGGGGCACTAAAATGGCCGGCGTGCCCATATCACAGGTCACTATCAGATCAACGAACCCCGATCATTTTGGTGCCACAATTTGTGTGGATGTTAAAATCCAAAGGCGGGTCGAAATCCTAACCACTGTTTTTTGGGGTGGCTACGTGGCGAGAAGCGGTGCCTTTCAGGCCCAAAAGTGGTGTGGGACTAAACCGCTTCCTGCAGACCCAAAATCATGTGCACAAATGATGCTGTATCCAACAATGACATGTGGCCTCTCCCTAATCACCAAGGTGCGTCCCGATCCTGAAGTGGCTCCAACAAATGAGCAAGGATTGACTTTTGCGACCTCAACGCCCAATCCATGAGTGGCACGTGGTCACCCGCTAATAATCCAACCGCGCTCCAATCCCGATGAAGATCCAGTTAATGAAAAAGGACCGGTAGTTGAAACCTCAGCTCAGTTGATAAATAGGAAGTGTGGAAGCCATGACCGAGGAGACAGAACTGTCAACCCGGGGTACAACGATGGACAATTTATTCTTGCAAGCCCATAATGATATGAGCTTGCGTCTGAAAGAAGGGAAGACACACAATATGACAGACGGATGCACAGACGTAAAGCCTTCAATGGAATATCCAGATCACACTCCTCATAGTTTTGAATTGATCCAATTATAAATAGATCAGTTCAATATTTTGTTAAGGTCGTCAACTGGTTGAGTAGAGATCCCTATTTTGTAATATTTTGATAACAGAGTTGTTCTCTGGTTTTTAATGAGACTTGATACTTTTGCATTAATAAAAGTCAGTTTATTTCATCATCTTGTTTAATTTGTGCTGAAACACTTGTACATGGAGGATCCAAATGAGGGTTGTAGTCGTATTGTGATGTAGGTTTGATTACAGTATTGTTGTGACCAGTTTCAGTCGGTTTCTTTGTTATATTGTTTCTTCTTATGCTAAAATGCTCATTCATGGAGGATCCAAATGAGTTGTTGTAGTCGCATAGTAATGGAGGTTTGATTATTATGTTACTCTGATATATTTCATCATCTGAAACTTAAGTCCAAGAGTTCTCTTGCTTTTGAGTTTTTCTTCACCAAGCTACTTGAAAGTTGGATTGCCATGGCATACTTGTTCACCTTTCTCACTAAGTCTTCCCTCTTCTCACCTTTAATCTTAAACCACCAACTGAAGTTAATGAGGACCTCATTTCCCTTTGCATTGCTTGTCTAGTTTCTGTGTTAGAACATTCTTGTACTGAGTTTTTTCTATTTGACCTCCAATCATAAACCTACCTCCACAAACATTTTGATGGGTACTGGGCTTATCCTCTTGCAATATGAGGGTGACTCTCAATGATACCACAAAGACTCTGAGCGACATATGGTTCTTAAGTACCAAGGTGGTTTGAATAGATACATATAGACAAAAATGGAGTTTCTGTACATCACATCCTTGGGCACGACCTATCGATATGCTGTTAAAATCAAGTAGAAACTTAAACAAAAGATGCGACAGTTTGGGTCTATGAAACCCTCACAGTAAAAGCAGGGAAAAGGCATCCAAAACCCACAGAAAAAAGGACAGAGCAAGGATGGACAACCTTAGGACAACCAGTCTAAGCCACAAACAAAGAAGGACAATGGGAAGACAAAGAAAGACAATGGGAAGTGGTGCGCGTTTCGTAAGAGCCCCCAACATAACACCACTGATTGCTGCTCAAAGCAGTCATTGGTGGCCGAGGTGAAAGACTATGAATCATATGTGGGTTCCGACTCTTAGTCAGAACCAGAAAAAGGGAGAGGATCCTTGAGGTAGAACCTAGTGCCACAGTTGTTACCATAAAGATCTAGCCTAGTGAACCTGATGAACCAGAGGAATGTGAGTGTGTCTTTCATTCACATATGTGGGTTAGGGGTACTTCGTTGGATTTCATCATTGATAGAGATAGATAGAAGAACCTCATCTCAGTGAAATTCATCAAGTGGTTGGATATTCCGACAATATCACACCCACAGTAATACACCATCAGATGGCTCCACCAAGGGAGTGATCTCTACGTCAACCAACAGTGTTGCCTGCCCTACAACATCAATCCCTTCAAAGATGAGGTATTCTGTGATGTTGCCCCCCTTGAAGTTTGTGATTTTATTTTCATCCAAACTTATGGAAACGTCATGTTGTATATGATTCTAAGCCTCGTAGTATTATTATTACTTTTAACATGAAATTGTATAGGATACTCTAGGTAGTCCCACCTACTGCCATTTCCTTGATATCTGCCAAGTAATGGAGGAAGGTCATCTCTCAGACTGGGAAGTTTATATTCTTTGTGATTCACATTCAAAGTGAGAGGAAGGTCGCAACCACATCCATGGCCTCCATGGTAGGTCTCTCCATGCAACAAAAGAAAGTGGATAAGTTCATGGACAAATACAAAGACATCTTCTCCTCACCCACTGGGGTACCTCTGCACTGTTAGGTCAAGCATTCAATCGATCTTACCCTCGGCACACCGCTACCCAATGGGTCAGTCTATCACTGCTCTCTATTAGAAAATGAGGAAATCAAGTGCCAGATCCAAGAGCTTCTCGAAAAGGGGCACATATGAACAACCGTGTAACCTTGTGGAAGCCCAATCATGCTTGTGGAGAAGAAATACAGGACCTGCCGACTCTACATTGATTACCAGGACCTAAATAAAATCACAATCAAGAACCAGTGCCCAATTCCTTGAATTGAAGATATCCTTGAACAGATAAAAGGGGTCAAATACTTCAGTAAGATTGATCTGAAGTCTGACTACCACCAGGTCCCAGTAGAGCAGACCGATGTATGAAAGACTTCCTTCAAGTCCAAGGAAGGTATTTTTGAATGGTTGGTCATGCCCTTTTGCTTGACAAATGCCCCAACAAATTTCATGAGGATGATAGACGATAGCTTGCGGCATTTCAACAATTATTTTTTGGTGGTGTATTTGGATGACATCCTCATATTCAATAAGAGTTGGGTAAAACACTTGTAGCATATTCAGTAGGTTATGCACACTCTGCGACAACACAAGCTATATGCAAATTTGGAAAAATGATCCTTCAGCATGAACAAGGTCCAGTACCTAGGATACATTGTTGATGAGCATGGGGTACATTTCGATCCATCCAAGATCTAGGCCATTCTTGACTGGCCAGCCCTGACCACACTCACTGAGCTTTGAAGCTTCCTAGGCCTTGCCAATTTCTATTGCAGGTTTGTATTGGGATTCTTTGTAACATACTAGGCCACCCAAGCCAATTCATGCCACATAATAACTTATGTTGTCATCAGCTCTTATACCATATTTGATCCAGGAGGATCTTGGTGGCCATCCACCTTTTCCAACTGACTCAAAACAATTTTTTGGAAAATTACTATTTTTCACAGTTTTTCTGGTCCCAAACTTCTGGGGCAATTTTGAGGGCCTAAACAATGTTTATTTCATGATTTAGCACCTCGATGATATGAAAAGTATTTGATTGAGACCCCTAAAGGAATATCATCATCAATACCTTTCCAACGAGCTATCGTGCACCCTAAACGAAGATCGTATGCAAAAGTTACGACCCCGGGAAGTTGATGTACTAACTTACCCCAACGAGGCCCACATGACTTTTGGCGCTTCATCTCCTAGGGTTATGTTTTTGGATGTATAGGGTTTTGGAATTCATGTTTATTGTAAACATGCCTTCAGAGCCTAATTGTACTCATATTCTTGCGAATGAGCATAGCCGTCACATATCTTCTCGGAGATAAAATGCCACCATTCTATCAAGCTTGTTTTCAATCTGCATTTTACAGTTTCAACATAGTTCTTATTTAATAAAAGTCAAGTTTTACCGTATCTCTGTTATTTTTCACTATCTATTTTTGTTAACATTATAAATATGTGGTTTCATTTCATTCCGCTCATAAATATGGATCATTGGTATCAGAGCGATCTTCTCCCTGTCATTTTTTTAATGCATGTCCCCGACGCAGTCAGGGTATAGAGAGTTGGGTCTCGAGCTTGTTTCTCTTGAAGAAAACTTCTCTCACACACCCAAGAAACCATCCATGGCGGGAAAAAAAAGAGATGAAGGGATAAGATATACTTTCAAAATGTTTCTTGAAGAAGCCCTTGAGCGATAGAGGTACAAGGTGATGGACAACTTTGCACAAATCCTTCGACGAATGTTGACAAGCGACACATCCACCTCAAGCAGAGGCTCCACCCCCTTCAAGGTACAGATCAATTTTGATATTCCTATATTTGAAGGTCAAATAGATGCAGATGCTGTAGAGAAATGGTTAAACCTTCTAGAAGGGTATTTTTCTATCCACAACTTTTTCGATAGAGAAAATATTACATTTGCGCTCCTCAAGGCCGTCCCCCATGTCAAAGATTGGTGGGAGACTTTCTGTGAGAAAAATGAAATAGAGGGTTCCACATTATTTGCCATTGCACCCACTTGGGGTTCCTTCATGGATGATATTAAGGAACAATACTACCCTGTTGGAAGTTATGACGACTTGTATACAATATGGACCACACTACGGCAAAAAAGAGACCAAACAGTGCCAGAGTTCACCAATGTCTTCCATACCTTGCGCACCAAGCTGGGTATCAAATATTCTGAGCGACATTGGGTTCTCAAGTACCGAGGAGGTATACATAGATACATCTAGAAATAAATGGATTTTTTGGACATCTCATCCTTAGGCGCGACCTATCGTTATGCCTTCAAAATTGAGAAAAATATTAAACAAAAGACGTGGTAGTTTGGGTTTGGGATCCCCTCACAACAAAAGCAGGGAAATGGTAGCCCCAACCCATAGAAAAAAAGATAGAGAAAACATGGGAAACCTTAGGAAAACTAGTCCAATCCGTAAGAAAACAAGTACAATGGGAAGATGAAGAAAGATATCGGGAAGTGGTGCAGCTTCCATAAGATCCCCTGGCACAACACTGTTGATTTCCGCTCAAAGCAGTGATTGTTGGATGAGGTAAAAGCCTCTAAATCAGATGCGGGTTCCGAATTTGAGTCAGAACCAAAAAATGGGAGACAAATAATTGATGTGGAACCCAGTGCCTGCGTTTCTAGCACTAATATCCATCCCAATGAACTTGATGAGTCTGTTGGAAGATTGGTTGTTGTCATTGATGTCAACCCTAGTCATGGGTTTTGGACCGCAAGATTGATAAAGGTATTTGGACATGAAGGAAAATGCACATGTAGATACAACACCCATGGATGGATAGTATACATCATGTTGTTTCCAGTGGTATGTGGCACGTCACATGGATCCTCATGGTTGAGGAGAAATGAATTTTTGAAGATGACAAAGTGAATTGAAGAAGGAAGTACATGTAGGCCCTGAAGATAATTAAAGAAAAAAATTATAAAATAAGAAAGTGTCAGGTCGGCCCTAATATTAAAATGAAGTGACATAAATGGTATAAATAAACATCATTATACATTCATTTGATACAAGTCAAATTTCAGAGGAAATAAGAAGTAAAAGAAGGCTGGATTTCAAGGGAGGATGAAGTCTTTTGGTGATGTGTTCTAAGGTATGTTATTTTCAGGTCATCTTACCATTTTTTCTATAAATATTTTTCTAGAACAATTCAGATGGTGAAATCACTATGGTTTTGAGAATACATATCAAGGTACCTCTGGTAAAAATTTCAGCTCTTGATTTTCTATGATTACGGAGATACACTCTGTGGAAGATAGGGTTTGTGACCAGTCCTGAAGCTAGTCAATAAACAGGTGTTCTGGGTAAAACAATCATAAATTCTTAATACAACATCCACATGAAGTGTAACCACTTCCATTGGAAAGAGTACGGATTGTAGTTTCTTGTGTGTGAGTTTTAGAATTGGATGTTAAATATTGAGCGCGGGGCATGCTGGACAAGTTGGGTCTTCTGAATAGACCATAATTGAATAAAGTCTACCATTCTTTCTATAACCTCTTTTTGGGGAGGATTCAAGGACTGAAAATTGGAGGAGTTTTAGAGAATACATTGAGTAATATTATCTACAAGATCATAGTACTCCAAGAATTGAAGAATTTCAGAAATTGAAGAAGTCTCAGGAAGAATTATCAGGTTCTATGTGATGATTGGTTGATGGTGATGATTTAATGTAAAGTTTTATTATCTCTCATATATTCTTGGGTGGAAGGAAGGGGCA
>ML778794.1:117140-147807 GCA_009831015.1 Picea engelmannii
CATGGTGTATTGTGGTGTATTGGTGTAACTCTTATACTATTGTTCATTTCTCATTGGATATAGTTGAATGGTTTAAGTATAAGTTGAAAAAGGTTTTAAATTGTACTTGATACTGATTCACCCCCCTCTCAGTATCAACAGAGTCAGAGGAAGGATAACGCTGCTTTCATTCACATATGTGGGTGAAAGGCACTCCATTGCACTTCATCATTGATAATGGTATCCAGAAGAACCTCATATCATCAGAGGCCGTCAAGTGGGTAGCCCTGTCAACAATGCCACACCCTCAAACCTACACCATCATATGGCTTCGTCAAGGAAGTGATCTTTGCGTCAACCAATACTGTCGTCGATCATATGGCATCAAGCCATTCAAATATGATGTATTTTGTGATTTTTCTCCCCTTGAAGTTTGTGAGTTTATTTTGGGCCAACCTTATTTATGGAAACGTCATGCTGTATATGAGTCTAGGCCTCACAGTGTTATTATTACTTTGAAGAAGAAATTGTATAGGATACCTGAGGTAGTCCCACCTAGTGTTATTTCCTTGATCTCTTCCAAGCAATGCAAGAAGCTAATTTCTCAAACAAGGAAGTTTGTCTTCTTCGTAATTCTCTCTCAAGAGTGAGTGAAAGGTTGCCACCACATCCATGGTGTTGGAACACATATATATTTATAAAAAAAAAAATTAGATTTTAAATAGATTTTATTCTCGTTTAAATAAAAACAACGTGTGCTTGAGTCTCACCGTTGTTGAAGTCTCACATCTAATCAGACGATCCTAAACTCTTAAAGGTTATGGAGCCACCTACTCATTAAAGAATTAAATCATGAAAGGTTTCTTTCGAAACGTCAGGTTTCGGGGTTTCGCGATGCATGACAGTTCAACATGAAATATTTCCAAAGTCCCGATATCCAAAATCACGAAATTGTCTTAAGTGGTAAACCACATTAATTAAGGATTAAGAACAATTAACGATTAATAAATGTTATCGCGATTTCGTGTTTCGGGGATCCTAACATATAGCGACTATCAATATCCCAAGACTCGAAACCCCGAAATATTTGAGGTTAATCATGATTAATTAAAAGGGTTAAACACAATTAAAATAAATTAATCACACCGTGATTTTGCATTTTGTAAGTTATAGCTCAGGCTGTTATAAGATCTCCCAAGAGCCGAAATGACGAAATTTACTGAATGATAAATATGATTAACTGATTCTTTAACAAACAATTATCTCTTAATTAACCCATTGCCTAATGATGACTCAGATAAATTCAAATTTTGTTTGTGCTTTTCCCGAGCATGAACCACCAAAAAATAAATGACATTAATAATGCATTTACGACAATCATTCCAAATAAGATCTTGAGCCACTGCTTGAATCTGATTCATTAAAGAAAGTAAATACTCCGTCAGTAAAGGTATTGGTTGATTGATGCAATTAAAGGAAAAGAGTTGCGAATTTGAATTTCATTGTACATTTTTACTGAGCAGTAAGTTTTCCGAGCTAAAGGATTTTATGCATTTCCTGTGGTAGGTACAGAGTTCAAAGGTCCGATACCATGGCTCCATGGAAAGAACCTAAAATGACCAGTGAAAGTTCGATCCAGAGCGTAGATGTTCTCTCTGACACCTCACCTAGAAGTATAGACACTGTTAAATACTGGACAAAAATATCAAATATTCTACAGTATGAATTGGTAAATTGCCTGAACAATTCAAGTGACAATGAGAAGGAGGATCTAGCTACCAAATACAAAACTGTTTCACAGTCAGAATTACATAAGATAGCAGCGAGGCCTAGGCTCTTTCCTTACAATGATATGATCGGTTGGGCACTGGAGAATGTGGATATCCCAACAAAAACCATGTTCAATTCACAAAAGGCCGAAGTTGGGTCGTTCTGACCTGAACATCTACATCTGATGTACAAATTGTCTCCTGAACCCAATTTCATTTACAATGCCATTTTCCTAGCCGAATTTAACAAGAAGGAATCTGACCAATATGGAAAAAACCTTCCCCACTTAATTAAGGACGGGTATTCTTGCCCCGAGAATTTCAGAGCTAATTCCCATGGAGTATATGCAGTTGCCTCACTAGAACCTCACATAATGTATATAGAAATGATGATGTGTAGACTCTACAGGAAAGAAAATACAACACATTTCCATTTACCGTGGGTGCCTATTATGCACACAGTAGCAGAAGCATATTCTTTTGATTTGTCCAAGATATTGTCAGATAACTTGGTTAGAGAGATTACAGAGTATCTGTCACTCAAAGCCAAAGGGAAACTGATCCCATTTTTCATGTTAGCTTATATCATGGATGTCGTTTGTTTCATGATGCCTTTTCCTCTGATGGGTTGGGGCTGGACTCCAAATAATGTTGAACCCATACATACTTATCATTTGAAACTGTGGGAGGACAAGGCAAAGGATTTCTTTTATGAAATATGCAACTGGGTGGTGGTGCCAATGCACACTACTATATATGGCTACGCACCTCCCAGGATTTACGACAAAGTTGCAACTAATCTAGGAAGAATAACAGACTGGTATATTAAGGAACACTTCTCCTATATTAGGGTTTTCAGTTGTTCGGTCCCTCCAAATGCTTTGCCTCAATTTTTACCAGATAGACTCGTGTGCCACAAGGTAGCACATCAAACTGTGCTTGGAGGGATTAGTAAGGAACTGAAAGAAGTGCAGAAAAAGGTATGGCCATATTTTCCCCTACATATTGGTACATTTTCTCTACTAGATTTTGGCCATTCGAAAGTGGAGGCCACATCCTTGGGAGAAATCAAGTTGTTCGATATCGAATTCAAGAGGTACGATCCACAGAAGATCGTAGGTAACCACATGGCCATCTGCAATTTGAAACAATATGAACATGAAGATTCCCCTCAGGATGAAATGTTCCGAGGAGTGAGTTCCTATCAAGAGGTCCTGAGTTGAGTTTGAGCTCTGTTGCCAGATAAAATGGCCGAATTTCATAATTTCTAGAAACATCGAAGGAATAGTCTCCCCAAAGTATAACATGGAGAAATCCAAATGCCTCCAGATACACAACAAATGGGGGCCCAAGATTTAGATATAGTGAGTTCCAGGAGACAAGAAACCCAAGCAAGCTTGGAGAAGACTGAGGTGTTGACACAGAAAGAAGACACCACGGTGACAAATGTATCAGGTGATCAAGATACAGATCAAACTAAGACATTGACAAAGAGGGGAGAAGAAGGGCCGCTGTCTACACCAGGAAAATCAACTACGGACACGATCGAGAAACAGTCGTCCACCGAAATTGGCAGCCCCATCCAGTTTGTCACACCATTGCAGTTCACAAGAGGAAAACCAAATGCAGAGGTAATGTTCATAGAGGATATTACACCTATCTCAACTGAAGAGATACCTCCTTTTGATTTATTTTTTAGAAGGAAAAGAAAGGTTGTAGTGAAGAGAGAGACACACCAGAGGGAAGGTGCAACTTTCAAGAGACACGGGGTGCTACTTGATGGAGAGGATTTAGAAGAGGTAGACTTTGCTGAAGAGGTAGTAGGTTCGCTAGGGGATTTTTCAAAAAGCAACTAGTTTTCAGTCAAAAACTTAAAGGAACGATTGAAGCAAAAAGAGATACTAATAAGTCAATTGTAAAGTCAAATGAAGACTGTAGAAAATAATGTCAGAAGAAATATCAAGAAGGGTTTCGAGAAAATGAGAGCTAGCGATAGACAAGAAATCCAACAACTCAAATCTAGTCTCGAGGAGATGCAAAAGAATGTACAGGTGAGTAGAGGATAGACCATTCAACAAAGTGAATTGGTGAAGAAACTACAGGCTAGGGTAAGCTTAACTGAAAACATGGTTATAGATATAAATGTGTTCCAAGATCAGGCATTGGAGGTATGTAAGAAATTGGAGTCAGCGCAACAAAGCCTTTTTGATAAGGTGGAAACTATTCAGAAACATTTCTAGGTGGTAAACCAAGCCTTGGATAACATTTGTTTTAGAGATAAGGAGGATATTTCTGCTCGGACCACTTTCCAAAAAGTAGTTGTGTCATCGGCTAGGGAAGGAATAACTGTGGTTTCCAAGTTGTCTATTTCGGAGGAAGTCAGAGGTGACATTATACTGAAGACCTGGGAAACTAACATAGCCGAAAGTAAAAGAAAGACTAATGAAGTGAAGGAGGCTTGTGATGCAACTTTTCATTCACTCAACAAGTAGGCATTAGACCTCGAGAAAGATAAGGTCTTTGGAGTACTAGGACCGGTTGATATAGCAAAGCATCAACTGAATATTAAGACAAACATGGAAGAGGCCCAAGATGAAATCTCGCAGTGAAAACAGATTGATATCACTAAGATAAATAGGTGGTTGGTGGAGCCTAGTTTGCAACTACAATCTATAATTTCCTAAAACAAGAAGATAGAAGAAAGATTGCCTCAATTAGAAAAGAAATTATATAATTTTGAGGCAAATGATCGACCAAAACCCTCTAGGTTGGTGGTACAATTGGTAAATAGATGTGTTGAATGTATTGAGCGGGGAAAAGGTACCACTTCTGGGAACCAATGAGGTAACCTATACACATCATGATCAGAAGACCAGCTGTTTTTTGAGCTGTCAAACAAGAAGAGAAAATGTCTCTGCCAGTGAGAATGAGAGACAAAAGAGATGCAAGTGAAGCGTTTCAAATTTCACATTTTGTAATTTTTACCATTTTAGAAATAAGGAGAATTCCAATCGTTTATGGTTGAGAATATTTTGTATAAATATATCTTTCTAAGATTAAACAAAGGCTGCTTCTTGCCGTATTGTAACTAAGAAAACTCATCCTTTGTGAGTATTAATACATGACCTGCAAGATACTTGGATCATTACATTATATATCCTTTCAGGGGTGCGTTCCACTCTTTCTTCTACTATAAAAAAAGTAAGATTCTTCTATCATTGATGCCTTAGTTTTTTTAATAGTTTTTGTAATTTTCTCCCTCATCACTCTTTTTGATAAATCGACTCAGACGACGAAATACGGCCTCTGTTCTGTTCAACTATTAATTTCATTTGAGTATTTAATTATTACATAACCGATGGAAGAAAACGCACTTTGAAAATAAAGCATTCCTTAATTCCTGATGCCTGACATTATACTTTGATCCTTAAGTTTAATCTCAAGAACAACATCTTTTTGGTGCCGTTGCCGAGGACGGAGAAACGGAGTTATTTTTTCCTTGGAAAACGACATGGTAAGTTTCTCTCTTTGATAGTGAACAAAGATTGAATACAGTATTAAGGATAATTTTTTATCTTTCACTTGGCAACTCCACCACTAATAAACTGGCATTCAGTTGAAAGAATACCAGAAAGAATCCAAAGGATAAGCATACTACGCCTGTATCCAACCCTGAAAAGTTTTTAAAACCAAGGGGATACCTCAAGTAGATCACTGCATCCATAAGTAAGGTTTACCAACCCAAACCCACATAGTCTAATGATAAGGTTTCACTTGAACACTTAATCTCTCAATAAGGTTCCACCCAAATCTATTTCGGAGAAACATCTACTGATAGAATTGAAGCTGAAATCATAAACCCCGAGTTGGTTTTACCTGAGATTAAACCCGAGACCGATTAAACTGCCTCCTTTATTAATAAAGGTAAAAAACCCATCTCGATACCTGTTGTGATTGACATTCCATCAGTCCTTGAAGTAAAAGTCCCAGCTTCCCGAAGTTTCAAAGAATATATCGTATACTTTGACTTGACTTCTGTTGGTTCTCCCATTTATATATCCTGTAAATCCGAAGAACCTAGTCCTCATTTCCATGTTCCCTCCTTTTCATACTTTCTATCTCCTGATGGTCAGTCTCCTGAACCTCTTTCACTTCATTCCAAAGTAGCCTAAAGGTCACTACACATATTTGAAAATCCTCTCTATAATCTCCAAATTTCATCCCTTAGATTATCAATGGCTGCGACCAGAGGAGGTGGTGCATGAGGTGGTGGTGAAGGTGGAGGAGGACATGGTGATGGAGGGGGAGGAGGAGGCAGTCAGGGAACACCCACACCTCTTAGAACTTTTTCTAAAGTAGCAATAGGTATGCTCCTTTAGTCCTCCCAGTTCCCCTCCATGATTTACCCGAAAACTACATGAAAAACCTAACAAAGTTCATAGGAGAGGGAGACTTAATTGCCACTAAACACATAAATTTTTTCGATCAATTCACTAATATCCTTGGCCTAGAGCACGAAGATGTTTATTCAAGGCTCCTAGTTCAAACTTTCGAAGGACATGTGAGAACTTGGTTCTGAGGGCTGCCAACAGTTTCTATAGGAACATATGATGAGTTAGAAAATTCCTTTCTCAGACAATGGGGGGAGAGGAAAGATCACCTTTATTATTTAACCGAGTTCGGAGCTTTAAGAAAGAAAAATTCCGAGACAATCCTCGAGTTCACTCAAATATTTAATAAACTATTCAACAAAATTCTAGTTGAGGTTAAACCTTCCCAACCCGCAGCAAAAGTCACTTTTGCCAGGGCTTTTGAGCTCGACTTTTCTTTACTGCTGAGGGAAAGGATATCTGTAGACCTCACAATAATGCAGGATGATGCTATAGAAATCAAGTTGAATATGATGGCATCGATAAAGTTGAAATCTAAAACCGAAACGGGAAATAAAGATACCAGACGATTCAGAGAACAAGCAAGACCCTCTGGATCTAGGAGGTCTGCGGAAGATAAAATGGATGATATGGCAAAAATAATCAAAGAATTATCAAACAAAATCTCAAAGATGGATCTGGACCAAAATAAAGCATATTAGTTCACTAGAAAATATTTTAGGAGGTATCCTAACCCTCAAATACAACAAAGACCAATCAAGAATGAAGATCAAAAGATTCAGACCCCCTTTAAAAACAAATTTTTTATAGGAGGAGATGATATGTGAAACTTTGAGGAGTTAGAGGAAGACATGAATAATATTGGTGTTGGAGCTTGAACAAGTTTTGAGGATCCTTGGTAATGTTTGACCTAATTTTGGGACTTCGTCAGGCTGTCGAAGGTGGAGCGCAAGACGAAGCGGGGATCGCGGGATCTCAACCCCTTTTTAGGGATTTTTGGGTTTTGGGATTTTGTAACGGGTATGGGAATGTCGGCCCATGGGTTTACCCATGCTTAGGCCTATTTTGTAATGTATAAATAAGTAGCTAGGTGATGTAGGAAAGGGGAAGTTCGATGTATGTGATTGAAGAAAGACAAGTGTGTTAAGTGAAAAAGATTGATCTATGTGATTGAAGCGTTGTAAGTTGTGCTGAGTGCAAGTAACAATTGTAAGTGCTTTGTGCGCAGACTGTTTTAGGATTTGTTCCTAAATCTACTCGGGGAAGGAGGATCTGGAAGAGTGCACGCAGATCTCCTGTCCTATGCGGAGTAGAGTTTGATACTTGGTGCCTGTAAGAAGCTTGACTGAAGATAATACACAGAAGAAGATTTGGTGGACGTAGCCCCAGGGTGGGGGTGAACCACTTACATGTTGTGTTGCTATGCTTTGTGCGATGTATTAATGTGTTTATGTGTTTAATTTCTTAGTGATTTGATATAGATGAATGACAGATAGATCTATTGATGCTATGTGCTTAATAATATGGATGAATGCTAGATCCGACCTATGTGGATGTGCTTGGTGCTTGAATATAGTAGATTTGGTTGAATACTGCAATGTTATGTAATTAGGGTTTCATCTATAAAGATAAATACTAAGTGATCTATTGAGGTGTTACAATCATAGATCTGTGTCGCAGCTAAGATTGCAGACACTAGAGTTCTGCAACCACCCCTGCCTCTACTTCGGGTGAGACTTCATTTGCTTCGCAGGTGTTTCTGAAAGGGCCGATAGTTAGGGTTTTGTTGGTGCGCTGTTGTAGCATTGAACCTCGGGTCTGCCCATGTGCCAAAACATGGTTCAGTTTTCGGGACCTGAAACTGTGATTGCTGGGAACAAAGGAAAAATGAGCTTTGTGCGAAGATCTGGCCTGAAACTATGAAAACTCTGTGCGTAGATCTATTTACCTAATGCGCAATATTCTACTGACCTGTGAAGCTCTGTGCTAAGAAGAGAATTCATACCTGAAGAAAAGAGGTAATATATGGAAGCTTTGTGCTCTGATAAAGGTAATAATTATGAAAAGTTTTAGATCTGGAAGCTTTGTGCTTTGTTGAAAGTACAATTAGTGGAATTTTTTGTTTCAAAAGTATGGATCTAGGTATGTTTGATAAATTTTGTCCTCACTTGAAAAGTAGGGCACATCTAGATGAAAGAATATTGGATATAAGTAGATATGATAAGAATAGTGAAAGATATGTTATTCCTATGCACAAAAGGAATGTTTGAACTAAGCAATGGATGCAGGATCCTAGAAAGAAATTTTTGCAGGTTAGCTACTATGATCCTAGTGTGCAGTACAGGAAAGGTTGGGGATCATTTAAAAGAAAATGAGGATCAACCCTTTGTTACAATTGGATAAGACCGCGACATCTGACTAAGGAATGTCCTAGTAGAATACCTAGTTGTCTTTGTTGTAAAGCTATGGACCATGAAGTTTTAGATTGCCCTAGAATGATTGCTAAGCTTGAAAGAATGAATACGACAAAAGAAGACCATGAGATAGGTTAAGAAACTAAGACCATGGAAAAACCCCAGAAAGAATCAGAGACTGTATTGCTGCAGATGAAAGAAACCCTGAATGACCACCAACATATCAACTTATCAGAGTTATTCAAAGAAAAAGAGTACATAGAAGCAAGAATAGGAGACTTCGACATTGACTATGTTTTGGATGAAGAAACATTGGTAAATGTTATGACAAAAAGAACTTGGGAAACTTTAGGAAAGACTGTTATGATTCCTTCATTGGGAGGAATATGATTATTTATAGGAAAGATGATAAACCTACGTGGAAAGCTCACCCAGATATCTATGAGTGCTCATGGAAATTCAATAGAGGAGGAATTTGAGGTTGTTAAATTTATTGAGAAAACTGCCCCATTTTCTATATTACTAGGAAAAGCTTGGATTGAATGGGACCAGGACAGAAGGAAAGAATAAGAAGTCTTAGAGAAAAAGAAACAAGAGTTGAAAGATTTCATGACTAGGAGGATCACACACTTGATTGAAGAATAGGAGAATAGATCAAAGCCATTTAGAACCAAAAACTTGGATGTCGAAGTTGAAAGAACATAAGAAGACTCACAGAAGACTGAAACACCTACCCCATATAGAGAAGAAGTATTTCCCCTAAACCCTATGAAAGAACCTCAACAACGCAAAGTTATTATGCCAAAAGAAGATTAGAATCAGAATGGAAAGAGAAATAATGAGACGAAGCTCACTGGGAGAAAGGATGGAAAACTCAGTAAGAATAAAGACAAGATTGAAAAGTTACAGAAGGTTCCAGAGGGAACTTCGCAGAGGGAAAATTTGAAAAACTGGAACTTTTTCGGTATACCAGAACAACATCACATGGAACTTTTCCATGGCGAAGAAATATATCCGTTTGGAACAACATAACCGTTAGACCGACACCACGAATGGGTATAATTACATTTATGGCTAGGAGGCTCGCCATCAGACCATTGGGATTGCGCCGTAACAGACATAACTGAATTAATAAATGCTTCTCGCCCATTGGATAGATCCATTGCCTAGTTATCTACTTATTCCATTGAGCCTTGCACCGATAACACTTTTTCCAACCATGATTATCCTAGCCCACAGATTAGTTGATTTCTAACAGTGATCATCACGCTATCATCATCCATCTCGTTGAATTGAGTAGTTATTCTTCAAACCCGAGATATTCAACCACGAGTGTGTATGTCCGAAGAACTTAGCGCATTCGAAGAGTCTATGAAGGAGCTACTCATCGACCTCATGACTGAAAGAATAATGTATGTGGGTGTACAAGCATCATCAACGAGAGGAGTGCAAGCCTCTCCGTCGACTACTCGCGGATCCGGACCATCCCGAATTGTCACAGAAAAGAGAACCAAGCACAGAGATGACCTAGCAAATGTGAAGTTGATCCCGACCATATTTCCTGACTACATCCTGCCTCTGGCCAGCGTAGTGAGTCGTGATAGTGTACCAAGAGATTTCGAGTACACCAGGGTTACTGCGTACCTCCCGAAGGGGATACGCGTAGTAAAAGTGCAGCATGACAAGATTGCAACGTTGAAGTTCAGTGAATTGAACTTAGGAGACCGCAAGAACCATAGTATGATTTCCCCGTATAAATACCTAACCAGGACGAAAGGGAAGAACTTGAAAATAATCCCCCAGCCGTGGACGATGAACCTCGCGCAGTCCACCCTGCTGAATGTAATGAAAATCCCACACTTTGGAAGGCACCAGGAAGTTAACACCTGTGTCAAGCTCCTACTTTTATGTTACCATAGCAGCTACTTATGGCTAGACCATCATATCACAGTTGATCCAACGCTGATCCATAGGATCACCAGATTGAGTATGCAAGGACCCGATCCACAAGACTTCTATCCAGAAAAATCCACAAATCACGCACTAGCACAGAAGATCAAGGATACATACGACGATGTTGAGAAGGGGACGCGAAGCTACAAGGTAGCTTCCATCTAGAATGGCGCTGTGTGCCTAGCATGCCGATTGATTACAGGAAATCTAGTAAGGAAGAACAGACCCACGCAGGTCACAAGCTTTGTCATTGACCTCACTGGGAAATGCGTGGAAGGCCTATAGATGAACTGGGTGAAGTACCTAGTTAATCAATTGGAATTGGACTATCACGAAGCATAGGATTAGGGCTACGAGTTCTACTTTAGATGGCTCATGATCCTCATCACATTTTTTTCTTGGGAGATGCCGGAAGGTGTGACCTTCATATATATTGAGTCATTCGAGCCGCTTGCTACGAAGTTCACCATGCTTTGGTACTCGAGTGATATGGGAAAGAAGTGGCATTCGAACGTAGTTGTTCACATATATTATCTCTAGCTGAAGAGGGCCATCGAATCTGAACCTTTCATGATGCCAAACACCCTACAGCGCTTCTGACCCCTCATGAAGTTCCACATAGATCGACACTTCATCTATATTACTGCGTGGGCAGATGAACATAAGGAGAAGCTTCAGTTGTACTACAATCTCATGGAAGAGGACCTTGAGGATATCACTAAGGACTAGTCAGCATACCTCCTTATCCCCACTGACCTTACAGAGATGTTTGACCCTGAAAACTCGAAGGTCACTCACAAAGAACATGACACACCTAGACCCAACAGAAGGAAAAAGACCGAAGAGGTCCAAGACTTAAGCAGTGCCTTAGAAAAGACTGCTTCAGTATCACCTAGCCGAGGGGGTGATGACGAGGTAGAAGAAATAAATGGCAAAAAATATGAACACAAACAAGACGAAGTAACACCCGCTAGAGATGAGGCTGATCCCCTAAAGAAGAGGAAGGTTTCTCCCTCGAAACCATCCTCCCGGAAGAAATCCAGAGCCACCTTGACCAATATGCAGAATGTGCTCACTGTCGATGATTTTGACTTCATCATCGCAGCTGTAAATGACGCCTTGCATGAGATCTTGTAGAAACAAGAAGCCAAGAAGGAGGATATGTACAACATAATTGAGGTTGAACTCTGAGGGGTACAAAAGGCCCTTCAGTCCGGTCGCGTAGTGTCCACTGCGCCCCTGCCATCGGGAGAACTAGAGTTGGGAGATGATCCAACACAACTCCATCGACTAGCCGATGCGATTGAAGCTCGCCTTCATCATGCATAAGAATAAATAGAACAAGCCACCCAGGACTTGAAGAAAGTGCAAGAAGTACTCATAGAACAACGCTGAGTTCCAGAGTAGGAGAAGGTTTCTCTCCAGACAAAGTTTACAGAGGAGAAAACACAGATTCAACAAGAAAAAGAACAGTTGCTAGCCGAGCAAATCGAAGTGAAAGAAGCAGTCTACAGAGCACTCCACTCTGTGATAGACTTAGAGCCAAAGGAAGAATACTAAGTCACACATCAATTAGAGCATCTCATAGAAGCTATCCAACAACTAGAACAAAGAATAGAAGACTTAGAGCTCCGCATAGTGCCAAGCACCCCACAGGATGTAAGGGATCAAAGAGAAGCAACTGCTCGAAGCACAGTAGATATTATAAATTCCCTTGCCGTGGAATGTAAGCAATTGAGTGATCGCAGTGCCCAGACTTATGAGAGACTCACTGAGAATCCAGAACTAAAGGCACTGGTGTCACAGCTCCAGGAGGTGAAGAAACAAGCAGAAACAATACAGGAGCAGTTGAAAGGATGAAGTGATCCCAAGAGCAGAGCACTTCCCAACAATAGGTCCACACCATTTAGAGCAGATTTATGGAAGTGACTCAGAGGCTACAACCTATACAGGATGATGCTTGTCAACTATTCGCAGAGATCGACGACCGAGGAGCATAACTGGAGAAAGTCATCACTACAACCGAACAATGCCTAGAGGGACCTATCAACTAAGCAGTCATCCAAGTGTTCACTAAATAGGAGGTCGTGGCACAAAAACAAGTCGAAGCATCTTGAGCCAAGCTCGAGGATTTTGAACCAGAGATACCCAGATCAGAGTGACTCGGGACGAGTCACAGGTGAGTGTTGGGGGCCTGTTGGTCCTTGACCAAGTTTTGAGGATCCTTGGTCATGTTTGGCCTACTTTTCAGACTTCGATAGGATGTCGAAGGAGGAGCATGAGACGAAGTGGAGATCGCGGGATATCGGCCCCTTTTTAGGGATTTTTGGGTTTTGAGATTTTGTAACGTGTATGGGAATGTCAGACCACGGGTTTACCCATGCTTAGGCCTATTTTGTAATGTATAAATAAGTAGCTAGGAGATGTAGGAAAGGGGAAGTTCGATCTATGCGATTGAAGAAAGACAAGTGTGCTAAGTGAAAAATATTGATCTATGTGATCGAAGAGTTATAAGTTGTGTTGAGTGCAAGTAACAATTGTAAGTGCTTTGTGCATAGACTTTTTAAGGCTCTGTGCCTAGATCTACTCAGGGAAGGAGGATTTGGTGGGGTGCGCACAGATCTCCTGTCCTATGCGGAGTAGGGTTTGATGCTTGGTGCCTGTAAGAATCTTGACTGAAGATAATACAAAGAAGAAGAGTTGGTGGATGTAGCCCCAGAGTGGGGGTGAACCACGTACATGTTGTGTTTCTATGATTTGTGCGATGTATTAATGTGTTTATGTGTTTACTTGCTTAGTTCTTTGATATATATGAATGATAGATAGATCTATTGATTCTATGTTCTTAATAATCTGGATGAATGCTAGATCTGACCTATGTGGATGTCCTTATTGCTTGAATATAATAGATCTGGTTGAATACTACAATGTTCTATAATTAGGGTTTCATTTGTAAATATAATTGCTAAGTGCTCTATTGAGGTGTTACAATCATAGATATGTGTCCCAACTAAGGTTGTAGACACTGGATTCCTACAACCACCCCTTCCTCTACCTCGGGCGAGACTTCATCTGCTTCGCAGATGTTGCCGAAAGGGCTGATAGCTAGGGTTTTGTTGGTGCACTATTGTAGCGTTGAAACCTGTGTCTGACCATGTGCCAACACTTGGCGATGATTGTCAAGAACCTCATTTGACAAGGCAAGATTATGAGAGGGATTTAAATGCATAATACAGGTTTAATAATGATGATAGCATAAATATTACATAAGATTATGCTTATCAGGGAATCACCGACAATATAATGGCAGAGCTCCAACATAAGTATAATTTAAGGCCTAGAGATAGAAATATCACAACTGACCAACCGAAGAAAATATTGTCGAGAAGTAAAGCGAATGAGGCAGCTCAACCATCAATTGAAACCCATACTACCAAAACAAAAGTAGCTGAAACAAAGACTGCTAAAACCAAGACATCGGAAATGAAAGCAACACAAACTAATAAATCAGAAAAAAGGGAGATAGAAACCCCGACCAGAGAAGCCGAAAAGACATCAGGAAGTTTCAATCTAGAAAACGAGATCAATAAAATCAATATCCCTATTCCTCTGGTTGAATTGGAAAAAAACCCTAGATATAGAAAACATATTGCCAAAATGATAATTTTTTCTGATATCGAAAGTCATACAGATGTTATAAATTTAGAAGATGATAAATCAACTATAATGTTTGGTCTGCATTTTGAAAATACTAGAGATTCTGTTGCTCCTTTTTACATCACGTTGACTATGCATGATCATCTGCTCCATAACTGCATGTTGGATTCTGGAGCCTCCCACAATGTGATGCCCAGAGCTATTATGGAAAAACTAGGCCTTGAAATTACTAGACCATACAGAGATTTGTACTCTTTTGATTTGAGAAAATTTAAATGCATGAGTATGATTAAAGATTTAGTGTTTAATATTGCACAGATTCTGGTAAAACGTGTTCTGATGGATGTGATTGTTGTTGAAATCCCTGCAAAATATGGCATGATGTTATCCAAGTCTTGGGGTGCCAAACTTGGAGGGTCTCTTCAACTTGACATGACATATGCTACAATCCTGTTCTTCAGCGGACAGTTCACCCGCCTGTATAGAGAAACGAGGCTGGCATACACTGTAAGTGATCCGCAAAATCCCAATAATTATCCTGTGTATGTCGCAGACCAGGATTTAGGAAACTGTATATTATCGATCGACGATGATTTAGATGAATGTATAGAAGAAAGTTGTACAAAAATAAATAAATAGAAAAGACAAATAAAAATGTAAATAGTGTTGGAGTTTGGAAAATGTATTTCGATGATGCTTAATCTTGTGAAAGAGCAGGGGCTAGAGTGCTGTTTGTGGAACCTGGAGACAAGTTTTTCATTCCTTTCTCTTATAGATTACAGTGGGACATCAATTACACCAACAATATATGCAAATATGAAGCCCTGGTCTTAGGATTAGAGGCTGCCAGGAAATTGAAAATTGAAAACCTGATAGTTTACGGTGATGCGAAATTAATTGTAAAGAAGATAAAGCAATAGTACCAGGCCAAAAACCTGAGGTTGAGGTCTTATAGAAATTGTGCCTGGGATTTGATTGAGAATTGTTTCTCATCATTTAATATTCATCACAATCCCAGAATGGAAAATCAACAGGAATATTCATTGGCCAAAGCAACTGCGACATTTGTACCTCCTACTTTCCTCAAACTAAAGTATCACATAGAAATGAGGCACAAACCCTCAATACCGAACAATGTACAACACTGGAAGGTCTTCTAAGATGATGAGCAAATCATGCAATTCCTAGAAATAGTGGACGAATTTTTCGAAACGCATATTGATCAGGAAAATCAAAATGACCCTTCTTGGATAATGCAGGAAGGTGAGGATCCTCAGGAGTTCCGAGATAGGATCACTAATCATCGCATGTTGGTATTGAAAAATAATCATATTCCTAAAGGTCTAATTCCTTTAGAGAGACTATTTTATCATGATGATATTCCCTTGAAGTCTACTTTGTAGCCTTAGCCTAAGGAGGTTGAAGATTGTAATATAGGCACCACGGAAACTCTTAAGCTGGTAAAAATATCTAAATACCTTCCCCCTGAAATGAAAATAAAATATGCTGAGTTAATCAAGCAGTACAAGGAAGTTTTTTCCTGGTCCTATGATGAATTAAGAACTTATGACACCACCATAATAGAACACAAAATTCCCCTAAAGTAGGGTGTTAAACCATTCAGGCAGAAGCTCAGACAGATAAATCCCACACTACTGCCTGTGATATAAAAGGAGGTAAAGAAGCTCATGGATGATAAAATCATTGTTCCACTCAGATATTCCGAGTGGGTAGCCAATCTGGTCCCGGTAAGAAAGAAAAATGGGGAAATCAGACTGTGTGTAGATTTCAGAAATTTAAATAGATCATCCCTCAAAGATAATTATCCATTACCTAAAATGGATCACGTATTGAAAAAATTGGTCGGAGAAAATAAAATGTCTATGATTGATGGCTTTTCCAGCTACAATCAAATTGCAATGCACGAGGACGATAAAGAAAAAACCGCGTTCACCACCCCATGGGGTACTTTTATGTATGACACAATGTCATTCGGTCTGATGAATGCAGGAGACATTTTTCAACGAGCTATGGATATCACCTTTATTGGTGAAAGGGATAAGTTTGTAGTCATTTATCTTGATGAGTTAACCATGTTTTCTAAATCTGATGCAGAGCACCTTGTACACCTCAAACAGACATTTGAAAAATGTCAAAAATTCTGTTTGTCTCTAAATCCCAAGAAATCTCATTTTGCAATGTAGGAAGGTAAGATCTTGGGCCATATAGTATATAGAGATGGAATTAAAATCGACCCGAAAAGGATTGAATCTATAGATACAATAAATATTCCTAAGAATAAAAAGGAGATCCAGTCATTTTTAGGAAAAAATAATTTTTTAAGGAGATTCATCCCAAACTTTGCTGAAATTGTAAAATTTATTACAGATATGTTCAAGAAGGACAATGAGGTTAAATGGACAACCAAAGCCAAAGCGTCATTCAAACGTATCAAGAAATGTATAGGTGAAGCACCGGTGCTGGCCAACCCAGATTATATGAAATAATTCTTGATTTTCTCATTTTCCTCCGAACACACTATCGCGACTGTACTCTTACAAAAGAACGAGGAAGGCTTCGAGCAACCGATAGCGTTTTTTAGTAAAAATCTCAAAGATGCCGAACCAAAATATGATATATTGGAAAAACATGCATACATAATGGTGAAAGCCCTCAAATATTTCAGGACTTATGTGCTCCATTCTAAGATAATTGCTTATGTACCAACCAACATTGTCAAGGATATATTAGTTCAACCAGATAGTGATGGAAAAAGGGGCAGATGGTTAGCCAAGATTCAGGAATTTGACCTAGAAGTAAAACCTACCAAACTCATAAAAGGTCATGGCTTGGCTAAACTATTATTTGAATCAAATTTCAGGGCACTTGGGATAAATCATCTGCAAGAGTACAAAGGATTTCCATACATAGACGAATTTGATGTTACTATACCCACAACCAAGATTCAAGAAAAATTCTCTTCCTCAGTTTGGTATAGCAACATAGTTTCGTAACTACTGACTCTTCAGTGCCCGATCGATATGACTCCTTCCAAAGCTAGAACGTTGAAGTTGCACACAGTAAAATATTGTATCATGGATAGTCAACTATACTGGAAAGATCCTCTGGGTTTCTTACTGAGCTGTTTAGTAGAATCTGAAATGGAGAGAGTCATAAATGAGTTTCACGAAGGAGTGTGTGGAGGACATCGCACATGGAGAGAAACAACCTATAAAATCCTGAGAGCTAGATATTATTGGTCGAAATTATTCACTGATGTAAATGCTAAAGTCAGAGCCTGTAACCCCTGTCAATGGTTTGCAGACAAACAAAAGATTCCTTCACTACCTTTGGTCCCAGTTAAAGCAGAAGCTTCATTTCAACAATGGGGTTTGGATTTCATCAGTGAAATACATCCACATTCAAGTGGACAACATAAGTGGATTTTGACCGCTATTGACTATTTTACTAAATGAGTAGATGCCATTTCGACACGGAACACAACAGACGCCGTGGTGATCGGTTTCTTAGAAGAGAACATCTTATCGAGATTTGGCTGTCCTCAGAAGATAGTTTCTGAAAATGCCCAGGATTTCAAATCCATGGCTATTGTAAGTTTTTGTCAAAAGTACAACATTGTACTAGGACATTCCACAACCTACTATCCTCAAGGCAATGGATTAGCCGAATCCTCGAACAAGAGAATAATCACCATAATTAAAAAAGTGCTGATTGAGAATAAGAAAGCCTGGCATGTACATATGAAATATGCTTTGTGGGCTAATAAAATAGGCACTAAGAGATCAATTGGGATGTCCCTTTTTCAAATGGTATATGTTACCGATGTTGTTCTTCCCATAAATATTGCTCTACCCATAATGAAACTCTGGGAAGATGCAAAGGAAGAGCCAAATGACATCACTAGAACAATAAATCAATTGATTGAAGTCCAACAAAATAGAGTTGAAGTGGATGAGAAACTCCAGAAATATCAAGACAACATGAAAGCTTTGTTTGACCAAAAAGCTAAAGATACAGAATTTCTCCCTAGTGACCTGGTTTTAAAGTGGGATGCTAGGAAGGAATACTTAGGAAAGCACGACAAATTTGACCATATCTGGTGCGGGCCTTTCAATATCACAACTTTTGAGGGTAAACATTCATTTCTGTTAGAAAATCTTGACGGGAATATCCTTAACGCCCCTATCAATGGGCGTTACTTGAATCATTTCATGCAATGATCAAATTATGAACTCTCATTGTACATACTGTTTTGATTTTCATATTCTTGTTTGCAATACTTCATTTCTTTGGTAAGTTTTTACTTTCACTGTAAATAAAACCAGGTTAGTTGATTTCATAAAAGCAAAAATATAAAAATAAGTAACACATAGAGTTTTGGTTTGCATGAGTTCCTAACATTGGTCATGTTATTGTCATGCAGGATACTTACCTATAGCCAAAAGATAGGATATATCAGAGATCGACACTCACCTTCCAGAACATTGGCTTTCTCTCGAAATGGGTGATAAATAGATAGTTTATTTGGTTGAAATTATAGAGAAAATCTGAGGTATGAGCTTCTGCCCTACTGACCCAAGTAAATTTTTCAAGGAGAGATCATTAGGTATGACAAAAGTTTCATCTGTACAAATATTGTCACCTAATCTACGACCAGAGGAACATAAAATTACGGTTTAATTCTCAAGAGTTTTTTCTGGATGAAATAAAATTTATAATAAAAAGCAAGCAATAAAAAGACCTTAAAGAAAAGAATTCGAGGATCAATAAGCAGACTCACATAGGAATGACTGTTTTCACAGAAGAACATTTGATTCCTCTTTTTGTCTTCCTTTCTTATGCTCAAGTTATTTTTTCCTGTGATTCTAAATATTTGTTACTGGTCTTCATGGAGGAAAAAGGTCTTCACCTTAACTTTGAGAGCTCAAAAACAAGTTTTCAACACAAGAACATGCAAAGAATATCGATGATCCCTCTGAATTTAACTGAAAGCGAAGTATGTCTGAGATAATCCTAACTACATTATCCTTTCTAATGGATTTAAACTGATTAGTTCGCTCAAGGAAAATCCCTGAAGAATAAAAAATCCCTGTGAAAGCTTCCTTGTAGGCGAAGGTGTCTTGAAGGTCAAGAGAGAATCAGTCCAGAGTAATCAAAGTGAGTTAACAGACCTCTATTGCTAAAATATAAATAGATATAATTCCTGTATATTATATTATATACAAATTGATTGCCCCCACTTCATGTTTTAAAAATATAAGATAGATGTGAAAGAAAAATCATAAAATGATTGCCCCCATCTAGTCCAAAAAAGAGATGATGAAAAGAAATTCATTAAACGATTTCCCTCATCTCAACATCTAAATGAAAAGTTACTAATTGAAGTGGTGAAAGGAAATTCAATATGGGAATTAGATAATTTCACCGGGGTACTGAACAGACTCGCTGGCAGTGAAGCAATGTCTACGATATCTACAAGGCTGTTATACATGTATTATAATGTACTCTGGTAACTAGTTATTTTTTGACTAGATCCACATTCTAAGACAACATGTGACTCCTTGTTTAAAACATTTAAATTAACTTTCCTTGATGTGAAAAAAATCAAACAGATTCTGATAGCTCGGTTAAGGTTGTTTTGATTATCTCAAGAAAATTTGAAATCAATTTTAAGAAAATGAAGCTGTTAATAAGCCTGAACTCAAGATCGATGAATGATTAAGTTTTGAAAGTTTTCGAAGATATGGATGAACTCCAAAGTCCTCTTGTGTGTCCTCTTTCAGAATGTGTTTCACAGAAATGCAATAATGACTCCATTTACCCAATAAAGGCACTTGGTCTACTGTTCTTCTAGTCCTGCAGGGAGACGAGATCCCTAGATGGAGCTTATGTTGGAACACATATATATTTATAAAAAGAAAACTTTAGATTTTAAATAGATTTTATTCTCGTTTAAATAAAAACAACGTGTGCTTGAGTCTCACCATTGATGAAGTCTCACATCTAATCAAACGATCCTAAATTCTTAAAGGTTATGGAGCCACCTACTCATTAAATAATTAAATCACGAAAGGTTTCTTTCGAAACGTCAGGTTTCGGGGTTTCACGATGCATGATAGTTCAACATGAAGTATTTCCAAAGTCTCGATATTTGAAATCACGAAATTGTCTTAAGTGGTAAACCAGGTTAATTAAGGATTAAGAAAAATTAACAATTAATAAATCTTATTGCAATTTCGCATTTTGGGGATCCTAACATATAGCGACTATCAATATCTCGAAATCTTTGAGTTTAATCATGATTAATTAAAAGGGTTAAATGCAATTAAAATAAATTAATCACATTGTGATTTCACATTTCGTAAGTTATAGCTCAGGCTGTTATAAGATCTTCCGAGAGACGAAATGCCGAAATTTACTTAATGATAAATACGATTAACTGATGCTTTAACAAACGATTATCTCTTAATTAACCCACCACCTAATGATGACTCAGATAAATTCAAATTCCGTCTATGCTTTTCCCGAGCATGAACCACCAAAAAATAAATGACATTAATAATGCATTTACGACAATCATTCCAAATAAGATCTTGAGCCATTGCTTGAATCTGATTCATTAAATAAATTAAATACTCCATTAGTAAAGGTATTGGTTGATCGATGCAATTAAAGGAAAAGAGTAGTGAATTTGAATTTCATTATACGTTTTTACTAAGCAGTAAGTTTTCCCAGCTAAAGGATTTTACGCATTTCCCGTGGCAGGTAACATAGTTCAAAGGTCCGATACCATGGCTCCACAAAAAGCACCTAAAATGACTAGTGAAAGTTCAATCCAGAGAGAAGATGTTCTCTCTGAAACCTCGCCCAAAAGTATAGACACTGTTAAATCTTGGATGCAAATATCAAATATTCTACAATATGAATTGGTAAATTGCCTAGACGATTTAAGTGACAATGAGAAGGAGGATCTACTATCTAGCTACCAAATACAAAACTGTTGCACAATTAGAATTACATAAGATAGAGGCAAGGCTTAGGTTCTTGCCTTACAATGATATGATCGGTTGGGCACTGGAGAACGTGGATATCCCAACCAGAACCATCTTCAATTCACAAAAGGTCGCAGTTGGGTCGTTCCGACTTGAACATCTACAGGTGATGTACAAATTGTCTCCTGAACCCAATTTCATTTACAACGTCAGTTTCCTAGCCTACTTTAACAAGAAGGAATGTGACCAATATGGAAAAACCCTTCCCGACTTATTTAAGGACTGGTATTCTCTCCCCGAGAAGTTCAGAGCTGATTCCCATGGTGTATAAGCAGTTGCTGCACTAGAACCTCACATAATGTATATAGCAATGATGATGTGTAGACTCTACAGGAAAGAAAATACAACACATTTCCATTTACCGTGGGTGCCTATTATGCACACAGTAGTAGAAGGATATTCTTTTGATTGGGCCAATATATTGTCAGATAACTTGGTTAGAGAGATTACAGAGTATTGGTCACTAAAATACAAAGGGAAACCGACCCCATTTTTCATGTCATCTTATATCATGGACGACGTCTGTTTCATGACAACTTTTCCCATAATGCTGAACCCATATATACTTATCATTCAAAACTGTGGGAGGAAAAGGCAAAGGATTTATTTTATGAAATCGACAACTGGGTGGTGGTGCCAATGCACACTGCTATATATGGCTACCCACCTCCCATTATTTCTGAAAAAGTTGTGACTAATCTGGGCAGAATAGTAGACTGGTATATTGAGGAACACTTCTCCTATATTAGGGTTTTCGATTGTTCGGTCCCTCCACATGTGTTGCCTCAATTTTTACCATATCGACTGGTGTGCTACAAGGTAGCACATCAAACTGTGCTTGGAGGGATTAGTAAGGAACTGAAAGCAGTGCAGAAAAAGGTATGGCCATCGTTTCCCCTACATATTGGTACATTTTCTCTACTAGATTTTGGCCTTTCGAAAGTGGAGGCCACGGCCCTGGGATAAATCGAGCCGTTCAATATCGAATTCAAGAGGCACGATTCACAGAAGATTTTAGGTAACCACATGGCCAACTACAATTTGAAACTATATGAACATGAAGATTCCCCTCAGGATGAAATTCTCCGAGGAGTGAGGTCCTATCAAGATTTCTTGAGTCAAGTTCGAGCTCTGTCTCCAGATATAATGGACGAATTTCATAATTTCCAAAAACATCGAAGTAAATAGTCTCCCCAAAGTATTACAGGGAGAAATCTTAATGCCTCCAGATACACAACAAATGGGGGCCCAAGATTTAGAGACAATGATTTCCAGCAGACAAAAAACCCAAGGAAGCTTGGAGAAGACTGAGGTGTTGACACATATAGAAAACACCATGGCGACAAATGTATCAGGTGATCAAGATACAGATCAAACTGAGACATTGAAAAAGAGGGGAGAAGAAGGGCCACTGTCTACACCAGACAAATCAACTACGAACATGGCTGGGAAACCATCGTCCACCGAAATTGGCAGCCCCATCCAATTTGTCACACCGTTGTAATTCACAAGAGGAAACCTAAATGCAGAGGTAATTTTCATAGAGGATCATACACCTATCTGAACTGAAGAGATACCTCCTTCTGATTTCTTTTTTAGCAGGAAAAGAAAGGTTGTAGTGAAGAGAGATATGCACCAGAGGGAAGGTGCAACATTCAAGAGACACAGGGTGCTACTTGATGGAGAGGCTTTAGAAGAGGTAGACTTCATTGAAGAGGTACCAGGTTCACTGGGGGATTTTTCAACAACCAACCAGTTTTCAGTCAAAAACTTAAAGGAACAATTGAAGGATAAAGAGCTACTAATAAGTCAATTGCAAAGTCAAATGAAGACTGTATAACAGAATGTCATAAGTGAGATCAACAAGGGCTTCGAGAAAATGAGAGCTAGCGATAGACAGGAAATCAAATCCAGTCTCGAGGAGATGCACAAGAATGTACAGGCGAGTAGAGGACAGGCCATTCAACAAAGTGAATTGGTGAAGCAACTACAGGCTAGGGTAAGCTTAACTGAAAATATGGTTATAGATATAACTATGTTCCAAGCTCAGGAATTGGAGGTATGTAATAAATTGGAATCAGCGCAGCGAAGCCTTTTTGAAAAGGTGGAAACTATTTAGAATCATTTACAAGTGGTAAACCAAGCCTTGGATAACATTTGTTTAAGAGAGAAGGAGGCTATTGCTGCTCGAACCACTTTCCAAAAAGAATTTGTGTCATCGGCTAGGGAAGGAATACTTGTGGTTTCTAGGTTGTCTGTTTCAGAGCAAGTCAGAGGTGACATTGTACTGAAGACCTGGGAATCTAACATAGCCTAAAGTAAAAGAACGGATAATGAAGTGAAGGAGGCTTGTGATGCAAATTTTCATTCACTCAACAAAGAGGCATTATACCTCGAGAAAGATAAGGTCTCTAGAGTACTAGGATAGGTTGATATAGAAAAGCATCAACTGAATATTAAGACAAACATGGAAGAGGCCAAAGATGAAATCTTGCAGTTAAAACAGATTGATATCACTCAGATAAATAGGTGGCTGGTGGAGCCTAGTTTGTAGCTGCAAGCTATAATTTCAGAAAACAAGAAGATAGAAGAATTATTGCCTCAATTAGAAAGGCAATTATATAATTTTGAGGCAAATGATCGAACAAAACCCTCTAGGTTGGTGGTACAATTGGTAAATAGATGTGTTGAATGTATTGAGCGGGGAAAATGTAGAACTTCCGGGAACCAATGAGGTAACCTGTACACATAATATGTACAGATCATGACCAGAAGACCAACTATTTTCTGAGCTGGCGAACAAGAAGAGAAAACGTCTCTGCCAATGAGACGAAGAGATAGAAGAGATGCAAGTGAAGCATTTCGCATTTCACATTTTGTAATTTTTACCATTTTAGAAATAAGGAGAATTCCAATCGTTTAGGGTTGAGAATATTTTGTATAAATATATATTTCTAATATTAAACAAAGGCTGCTTCTTGCTGTATTGTAACTAAGAAAACTCATCCTTTGTAAGTATTAATACAAGTGCAGACATGGATTCCTAATTTTGTTTTGTTTGAGTTATGTGCTCTCTTTGTATTCCATATCTCTAGTTTTCTTTATGTTACTTCTTGATAAGTGAATGATTGCAATTTAGTACAACATCTACTGTGATTACATTTCATTTGGTTATTCAATAGCAAACAATTTTTCCTTTGTATTTTCTATTAGAAAATACAAGACCTGCAAGCTACTTGGGTCACTACATTATATATCTTTTCAGGGGTGCGTTCCACTCTTTCTTCTACTATAAAAAAAGTAAGATTCTTCTATCATTGATGCCTTAGTTTGTTTAATAGTTTTTGTAATTTTCTCCCTCATCATTTTTTTTGATAAATCGACTCAGATGATGAAATATGACCTCTGCTCTGTTAAACTATTAATTTCATTTGAGGATTTAATTCTTACATAACTGACGGAAGAAAAAGCACTTTCAAAATAAAGTATTCCTTAATTCCTGATGCCTGACATTATACTTTGAGCCTTAAGTTTAATCTTAGGAACAACACATGGCCTTCGTGGCCGACCTCTCCACGTAGCAGAAGCAAGTGGATAGGGTCATGGAAGAATACAAAGACATATTCTCATTACCTACTGGGGTACCTCTGCACTGTCAGGTCAAGCATCCCATCGATCTTACTCCCGACGCACTACTACCCAATGGTCCATTCTATCACCACTCTCTTCTAGAAAATGAGGAGATCAAGCATCAGATCCAAGAACTACTACACAAGGGGCACATCTAACCCATCTCATCACCTTGTAGAAGCCCAATCATGTTTCTATAAAATAAAGATGAGACCTGGCGACTGCATTGATTACCAGGCCCTAAATAAAATCACAGTTAAGAACTGGTACTCGATTCCCTGAATCAACGATCTCCTTGATCAGCTCAAGGGGGCCAAATACTTCAGTAAGATTGATCTTAAGTCTGGCTACCATCAGGTCCCAATAGAACATAAATATGTATGGAAAACTACCTTCAAGTCAAAAGAATGTCTTTTTGAATGGATACTCATGCCCTTTGGTTTGACAAATGCTCCAAAAAATTTCATGAGGATGATGGAAAATATATTGCGGCCTTTCACTAATTATTTTGTGGTGGTGTATTTGGATGACATCCTCATCTACAAAAAGACTTGGGCATAACACTTGCAACATATTCAATAGGTTTTTCACACTCTTCGACAACACAAGATATATGCTAACTTGGAAAAATGATCATTTGGCATGGACATGGTCCAATACCTAGGATACATTGTTGATTCACATGGTGTGCAAGTTGATCCAGCCAAGATCCAAGTAATCTGTGACTGGCCAGCCCCAACCATGCTCACTGAGCTTCAAATCTTCTTAGGCCTTGCCAATTTCTATCATAGGTTCATGTTGGGATTCGCCCATATTGCATGGGCCCTCATCCAAGTAACTAGGGGTGGTGGTAAGGAAAAATTTGTGTGGATCTTTTCCCAACATAAAGCATTCGATGATATGAAGCAATGCTTGTGCTCAACCCCAATGCTTTCATTACCTGACCTGCAACATCCCTTTGAGATTGAGACAAATGCTTCAGAATATGTTGTGGGTGTAACCCTCACTCAGCACGACCACTCTGTGGCCTATCATAGCAAGACACTATCAGATGTTGTCCGTAAGTACCCTACTTATGACAAATAAATGTACTCCATTGTGAAATATAGCTGCCAGTGGAGGCATTAAATTCTTGGGAAGGAGACAACCATCCACATTGATCATAAGCTATTGTAGTTCATGCAGACACAAGGAAAATTGTATAATGACCACCATCAGAAGTGGTCCACATATTTGCAGCAGTTCCACCTCAACATCAAGTATAAAACAAGAAGTACCAACCAAGTCATTGATTGCCTCAACCGACCTCCAGTCACGAAACTCACCACGGTGCTAGAATCTTGAGGCCATGAGACCTCCAGATAGCCCCACCCCTATGATACAGATCCTGACTGCGCCAACACCTACCAAATGTTGGGTGTAAACACAATTGTCACTAATTTCCATCTTCAGGACGGGTTGTTGTGCCATCAGGGCCATCTCTATGTTCCATTAAGTGAGTGAGAGAAGATGATTTGGGAAGCCCGCTAAAGTCAGGTGGCAGGACACTTCGGCATGGAAAAGATAGTGGCAGTGATACAATGACATTTATACTGGCCAAAACTTCGATAATGTGTAAGAAAGTATATATGGTCTTGCACGACCTGCGCTATTTCCAAACTGACCACTAAGAAACAAGGCATGTGCACTCCTCTTCCTACTCCTGATAGGCCATGGGAATCCATCTCAATGGACTACATGTCAGGATTTTCGACCACCAAGCGGGGAAATGACTATGTTTTAGTGGTTGTTGATCGCTTTTCCAAGATGGCGATTCTGGTCTCCTGCAAGAAGAACATCACAATAGAGGCCACTTCCAAGATCTTCTTTGAACAAGTGTGGGTACACTTTGGGATCCCCCAAACCATTATATCATATTGGGAAAACCAGTTCCTCAACACATTCTGGTTAGGCCTTTGGTCACTACTGGACACCAAGCTCACCAAGTCCACTGCCTTCCACCCGCAGACGAATTTCCAAACTGAGGTTGCCAACTAGATAGATGGCTCAACCGACCACATCCCCTTTCAGGTGCGGCTAGGATTTCAAACATTGGGTCCCATGGATGTTGCACTACCTCTTGCGACCACCCAGGAAGACTCGTCTCATGTTCCAACTAAAGCTGAAAAATCCACCTAGTTCTTTGATCAAATCCAACACATTTTCCAACATGTTCAAGATATTTTACAGAAGTCCAATGTGAAGTACAAGCAATGCCATGATAAACACAGGTGCCATACCAGTTTCAGGTGGGCGACAAAGTTTGTTTGCACTTGCAGAAATAATTCCTTACATGGCCTCATCATAAGCTCCATCCACTCTGTTATGGACCTTACACCATCAACAAGGATGAGGGTGACAATGATTTTGAGCTCAACCTTCCCCCCTTCCTTGGCTTGCACCCAATGTTCAATGTGGACCTCCTTCGACCTTATTTTCCACCATTATTGGACACCTTAGAGATTGAAGAATAGTTGAAACCAATAGAGATCAACCCTTAATGCATGGAACAAGAATCCACTGATCAAATCATGGACACACAGGTCAAGGAAACTTTCTAATAGAGGATCCAACTTTATTGGGTTGTTAAAGCAGGGCATCTCCTGCACCAAGGCAAGTGGCTCACCCGAGGCCAAATTTAGTAGAAATTTCCTCATCTGATGGGGGTACTCAATGAAATGGAGACCATTGATTCCTAGGGGGCAGGATTGATCAAGGAGGATGTTAGTGGCCATCCACCTTGTCCAACTAGCTCAAAACATGTTTTTGGAAACTTGTTATTTTTAGCATTTTTTCGAGTCCCAAACTTCTGGGGCCATTTGGAGGGCCTAAACGAATTTTTTCATGATCGGGCACCTCAATGAGAGTTTATGGCTTTGATTTATACCCCTAAATGAAGCTCCTCATCAATACCTTTCAACGAGCTATCGTGTTCCCTAAACACAGATTGTATGCAAAAGTTACGACCCCAGGAAGTTGATGTACTAACTTACCCCAACAGGGCCCACATGACTTTTGGCGCTTCATCTCCTAGGGTTAGGTTTTTGGATGTCTAGGGTTTTGGAATTCATGTTTATTGTAAAACGGCCTTCAAATCCTCATTTTACTCATCTTCTTGTGAATGAGCGTAGCTGTCACATCTCTTCTCAAAGATAAGCTTCCACCATTCTAGCAAGCTTGTTTTCAGTCTTCATTTTACAGTTTTAACACATTTCTTATTTAATAGAAGTCATGTTTTATTGTATCTCAGTTATTTTTCACTATGTCTCTGTGTTAGAATTATAAATACGTGGTTTCATTTCATTCCGCTAATAAATCTGGATCAATACTACCAACAATTCAACCAAAATTTATCTGATACAACTCTGTCACTAATTAAAACACATAAAAATACATTATGCAATGCAAAATTACATACACGTTCATAACAAAAAATAAAAAATAAAAAAGTTATATATATATATATATATATATATATATATATATATATATATATATATAAANTATATATATATATATATATATATATATATATATATATATATATATATATGAAAACAAATGCTTAAATATGACTGCAACACATGGTTTAATACACAATTGGCACTTATCTTTGAATAAAAGACACCAATTGTGGGCAGACCTTCCATGTTCCTCCCAGCCTTAAACCACACTGTTCATAAATCTCAATAGTGGGTCACCCCCAAGCTGGGGATAAACTCCACTTGGGTAAGGGTTCCCAACCAGGCTAAAGTATCTCACTCAACATGAACTCAGTCACAGGTGAATCAAATATATGAAAGTACGTCACAGATGCCAATTCTCACTGACAGCCTATAGTCTCTCATTCCCCACATGTCTGTTCCACCCCAGGAAGTGTGCCCCTTCTCTTCTAAACTGTCCTTCAGCTACCCCACTTCCCTTTTAGGGCTTCAACAATAGGCCAGAAAGGAAGTCTTAGAGCCCTGTCACTATAGTTTGGCACCTCGAGAAATAATTCCCCAACAATTCTCTCACCTGGAGAGAATGCAAAGTCCCATGGGCCTGACAACCCGCCTCTTTAGTCCAATAACCCACGGGCCTGAAAACTCACCTCTTCATTTTAGCTCTCCAAGCTAAGCTATACACAGGTATCCATGACAGTAATCAATATAATTATTCATCTCACTAACAGTCAAGTTCATGACAACAATAGTCAGGTTCAGATCACAGTTCAGTCAGTTCGATGACAGAACAATTGTCTATCCCTCACAACTCTCGATGATCAAATGATGATCCTTCCAAAGATACTAGAATGGACTAAGTCCAAACAATTTGACTGCATGGTCCCAACTTGACACTTGTCACATTGAGAATTGTCTTCAGTCCACAACATGTTCCCAATTTGACACTTGTCATGTTGAGAACGTCTCCAATCCACTTGTCCCCTCCTTAGGACTTTGGATATAATAATATATGCTTACTTTATAATTTTTAATAAATATTAATATAATATTCCTTTTTGGGTTTAAGCCCCTTTAACCCAGCCCCCTTGACCTCATCTAGTAGAGTTATCCCCCCGAACTCTTTTACGTGGTCGGTCTTCTGTAGTGATGTATTTTTTCCATTATATTTTCATTTGATTACATTTACATTCTCAGTACTGCAGTACTGATATGTTGCATCCAGGCTCACCAGCCTCAAAACATAAAGCTCACGCACTAAACCAATGCGCGAGGAGATTCTGGGTTGTGCGCACTCTTCTTTCAGTGCGCCATCCTTGCGCACTTACACAGGTGCACATTACAACATACTATATATACAAAAATACTTCTATGGCCTCCAAAACCTACACACTAAGCCGGTGCATGCTGAATCCTGAAGTGTGCACCCTCCTGTAAGTCTCTTTTGTTAGTGCGCCGCTCCTCGCTTGCTTATACCAGTGCGCATTGTAAACTTCAACTGTTCCTCTTTTAGTGTGCCATTCCTACGCACTTCGACATTTGTACACTATATGCCTTAAAATGGGAGCTATATTATTTTAGAAATTGCACGCACTTCTTTGGTATGATAATCATGCACATTGTTTAATGCGTGCAACACCAAACCAAGAAACTTGTCCCATCATCTCACCAACTTATAAGTAACGTACAGTTACATTCATATGTACAGTTCGGGTTCATCCTAGGGGTATTGCAATCCCCTCCTCCTTATTTATGCATTGTCCCCAGTGTAGTATATACATATGTTGAGACGAACAAAGTTTGCTCACACAAGAATTATCCAAAATACTTGGAATATAACAAAGTAATCCCGATAGATAAGATATGATATGATGAGATGATTACAATTGAGAATGAGGGCCTGCTTATATACCCACGCAGGGGTGCCCTTTACCAATAGTCATGTCCTTTGAGACATGACCTTTCATTATTAATAATTATTATTTATTAACTATTATTATGTTATGAATATTTATTTATGTATATTTTATGTTTATAACATTGCCTTCCCCTTAAAAATGCTTTGTCCTCAAAGCATAAGCACTGGAAGGCTTCCCTTTGAACTTTTGTTCTAGCACACGATGTCTTCTCAAATCTTCTGTGCTTGTAGTTGCGACTCTCGATGACATAAGATGAGATAACCTTCGAATACCCAAACTAATGTGTTGCATCTTTTGGGGAGTGATCCATCCCAAATCTACTTTCATGGGAATTGTTTGATGATTGATTGTTCCAAGTTGTTGATTTTGTCATTTATAATAACTTTAATGCCTTTCCTTG
>ML778794.1:149282-176967 GCA_009831015.1 Picea engelmannii
AGAAGCTCCGAAATGAAGGGGTTGGCTAAAAGCCGGCTCAAACAAAGTTTGAGTAAAGTGCGGCCAAGGGCCGGATCAGAACTTGCTCTGATACCAAATGAGACGAACAAAGTTCGCTCACACAAGAATTATCCAAAATACTTGGAATATAACAAAGTAATCCATATAGGACTGTAAATAATATATAAAATATGAATAGATAAGATATGATATGATGAGATGATTACAATTGAGAATGAGGGCCTGCTTATATACCCACGCAGGGGTGCCCTTTACCAATAGTCATGTCCTTTGAGACATGACCTTTCATTATTAATAATTATTATTTATTAACTATTATTATGTTATGAATATTTATTTATGTATATTTTATGTTCATAACATATGTACAATCAAAACTCAAAAGTTTTCAAAAAGATGTGGGTATTATTTCCGCATAGCATCCTCATGCTCCCAAGTCACTTCCTTAGGACCATACCAGGTCCATTGGACCTTTACTAGCTCCACGGCTCGATTCCGAAGCTGGTTGATCTTCTGATTCAATATGCACATCGGATACACTTGAAAACAACCTTCTTGCTCCACCTGAATCACATTCCAATCAATGACATGATTAGTATCAAGCACATACTTTTTAAATAATGATACATGGAATACATTATGAATATGCATTCATGCAAGAAAGGAAAGCATATATGCTACAAGCCCAATCCTTTCTAGGATTTCAAATGGTCCACAAAATTGCGCTGCCAACTTTGAACAATTTCCCAACTTAAGGGAACTTTTGTAGGCCTTTACTTTCAGAAACACATGCTCACCCACTTTAAATTCCATGTGCGTTCTACCCTTATCAACATGTCTTTTCTTACTGTCCCGTGTAGACTTTAAATTTTGTTTTATCCTCACCATCTTCTCTTCCATTTCCCTAAGTATTTATGTTCGAACTACTGCGCGATATATTGGGTTGTCCCAGTTGACTGGTGTGTTGCATTTTCTTCCATAGAGTGCTTCAAATGGGCTCATCTTCAAGGATGCACCTATTGTTGTAAGCCAAATCTACCAAGTGTAGATAATCCTCCCATTTGGATGGATTATCCATGACATACATCCTTAGCATATCTTCTATTACTTGATTCACCCTTTTTGTCTGCCCATCTGACTCTGGATGATAAGTTGTGCTAAAATGCATATTTGTTCCAAATCCCTTAGACAATCCTTCCCAAAAATTTGAGGTAAATTTTGGATCTCTGTCATATACAATTGTCTTGGGAATTCCATGCAATCGAGTTATTTCTCTCAGATAAACATAAGCTATGTTAGCTGCCTTGTGAGTAATCTTTACTAGAATAGAATGAGAATCTTTGGTAAGCTTATCCACCACCACCATGATAGAATCATGTTGTTTGTTGGTTCTTGGTAATTTAGGAATAAATTCCATTGTTACCAGTTCCCACTTCCACTCAGGAATGGGAAATGGTTGTAGCATACCAGCTGGGTGTCTATGCTTAGCCTTGAACTTTTGACATGCCAAACACTTGGCAATAAACTCAACAACTTATTTCTTCATGCTTGGCCAATCATATTGGCTCTTGATAGATGCAATAGTCTTCTGGTAATCTGGGTGTCCAACATAAGGTACATTATGCATTTCTCCCAATATCAAAATTTTCAATTCTCGTGAATTTGGAACATAAATTATGCCTCTATATCTTAGAAATTCATCACTTTATAGCTTATATTCTTCCACTTTCTGCTGTAAATTACTGCTGAAGTTTTTCCCTTAACTCCATATACTTCTGATTTGATTTTTCATCTTCTAGAATTTTATCTTTCAAATTTGATTAGTACATCCTAATGCCTGTAGCATGCATCTCATGCACCCTCCTGATGAGTGCATCAACCACTTTGTTCTCTTTTCCTTTGATATGTTTTATATCAAAATCATACTCACTGATGAAATCTAACCATCTTATTTTACTGACATTTAGAGTTGGTTGCCCAAACAAGTATTTTAGACCACTATGGTTTGTCCTCAATTCAAATCTTTTCCCCGTGAGGTAGTGCCTCCACATCCTCAAGGCATGCATTATGGCTGCCAACACCGAATCATGAGCTACATATTGTCTTTCATGCTCCTTTATCTTCCTTGATTCATAACATACCACATATCCATTTTGACTAAGGACTCTACCAAGTCCCTCATTACATGCATTAGTGCATACAATGAAATATTCATTTGGATCAGCAATCCTCAGTGTTGGAGCACTTGTTAATAAATGCTTCAAATGTTGGAAACTTCTTTCACAATCATGTGTCTATTCAAACTTCACACCTTTCTTATGTAAAGAAGTAATTGGGTGTGCAATTATGGAGAATCCCTCAATGAATATTCTATAGTATCTTTCAAGGCCCATGAATGACCTCACTTCTGAGACATTTCTTGGTGTTGGCCAACCTTCAATGGAATTTATCCATTTTGGGTCCACTGTTATTCCTTCCTCTGAAATAATATGGCGCAGGTAATGAATTTTGTTATGATAAAATGAGCACTTGCTCAATTTGGCATACAATTGATGCTCCCTTAAAACCTGTAAAACCATTCTCAAGTGTTTCTCATGCTCTTCTTCAGACTTATAATATATCAAAATGTCATCGAAGAAGACAATGACAAACTTGTCCAAGTAATTTATGAATACACCATTCATGAGACACATGAAGACAACTGGTGCATTTGTCAATCCAAATGGAACCATTGTGAACTCATAATGGTCATATATCGTTCTAAAAGTAGCCTTGTTGATGTCTTATTCTTTAATTCTTACTTGATGATAGCCTCACTTGAGATCAATCTTAGAGAATATTTTTGCATTTTTCAATTGATCAAAGAGGTCATCTATCCTTGGTAAATGATACTTGTTCTTCACCGTAACCTTGTTCAGTTGTCCGAAGTCAATACAATGTCTCAACATTCCATCCTTTTTCTTCACAAATAATATTGTGGCACCCCAAGGTGACAACTTGGGCATATATACCCCTTCTTTAGAAGCTCTTCAATTTGTATTTTCAATTCCTTCAGTTTATGTGTACTCATCCTGTAAGGAGTCTTAGATACTAGAGCTGCTTTAGGCATAAGATTGATAGAGAAGTCAATATCTCTTTTGGGTGGAAATCCTAGTATCTCCTTGAATACATATTCAAATTCCTCTAGGACTATGCATTCTTCAATGTTTGACACCTTATCCTTAGGTGTCTCTTCAATCTGCACGACAAATATTTGACACCCTTTCTTGTAACTTTTCTTTAGCTACGGGGCTGAAATTTCTCTGACATTCATTACTCTAGGAATTCCTTGTACTATCCTTAAGTTGCCTTCCTCATCCAAGAAAGTAAATGATTTTTTATAATAGTCTAGGACAACATGATGTTGGTCAAACCAATCCATACCAATTAGGAAGTGATAGGAACCCAAAGGTATAATGTTCAAATCTGCATTGGTGTTTAGTCCATTCATGCTCATTGGACATGCTTTAACCATCTCATACTCATCTATAGTCATACTCCAAATCTTGAGTTCAAAGAACTCTTTCATTTTCTTATCATAGTATCTCTTAGTCAAGTATTTCCTTTGAAAATACCTCTTAAATTCTCTCCAAGTCACATTATTCTCATCAATATGTTGTACTTGCACATATTGGTCCCGCCACATTGATGATTTTCCCTTGAGATGATAAATATAAATTCTACCTTCTGCCAATGAAGAGTAGTTATGAAACTGAAAATAATTTCTCATGTTTAGCAACCATGTTTTTGAATCCTCATCCTTCTTGTGTTCACCATAAAAAGTAGGAGGCTTGATTTTATTCATTTCCCCCTAAATTTCATCCACCCCAGACCTCTTCTTAGGTTTCTTGACAAAACTTGAACTATTGCACACTCTCCTAGTTGAATGCTTTGGAGAGTGATGGTGTCGCTTGCCAACACTTCTATTGCGCACTGTTCTTCCCCTATTATCATGATACATATGGCTCCCTGATCTGCTTGAATCAATATTATTATCCATCTTCTTCTCTATTTTTTCCAAACTCTACATCAACTTAATGTTGAAGTCTTCATGTTTCTCCTTGGCTTTCATAAGCCTCTCATTATCATCTTTATGAATCAGAACATTGCTTTGCAAACTTTTTATAGTTTCCACCAGGTTCATGCTTTCTTCCTTACCTTCTCCATGCCCATTTGAATTTTTACCTTCATTACCCATATGGACATACATTCCTATGATCTCTTATTCATAGGTGTAAGCCCCCTACACATCAGCCATGATTCTAAGCTTCTGTTGATCATGTTCTGATGTAATTGTTGTTAACTCTACAAAATGTGCAGCCAAATTTTTTTGTTAGGCTAAACAATTTAAAAAATCATGAAATGATGTACAAATTTTTTTTCATACATCATCATAATTCTTTCTTCTCATATCTTGGAAAGTTAACTTCCCAATCACTTCACACACGCTACTTCCCAATTATAAATTCATATTTATCCTACGCAGGTGTACACACATAATGATAAAGTGCAGCGTATGCCCCACACACTTCTAATCATTATGTATAATTTTATGTCGTGCACAAATATTCATAGAGAACAACCTTCATGTCGTACATTAATAATCTGCGGGCACTACTAGCACTACACCACACCACTTCAATGTTTAGTGTTTTCATACCACGCATCAAAATTCTCTATGCATCATTATTTTATATTACACCATTATCTACTGAGGAAGACATTTGTATCGTGCACCGATACTCAGTATGCATTGAAAGCACTGTACTACACATCACCAGGGTTTTAATGTGTTCACACCGCGCACACACTCTACGATGTCAATCTTCAACGCGCTTTATCGCACACCTATTTTCTGTGTATTCCATATGTTAAACATGACACAGTGCCAAAAATTAGTGTACATATCCTGTGCACCCATTCAAACTTTTTTCAACATTAATGTTTAATGTGCATGCCTGCGCCACACTACTACTTAGCACGCACAACATTTTCGGTCACTTAACTAATTTTTCACAATTTCCACTGCAGAAATTGGGGCTTTTTCCCAATTCTCACCCAATTTCAACCATGGTATTTCCACAACCATGAAATTTGTTTCGTTTCACTCTAGTACATCCAAATTCAACCTATGAAACAACAAATTCTTGTGTGTGCCACTGCTTGACATTTCTGGTGACAAGTTTTCCAAATTCCTTCATGAATTGTGAATCTTATTCAAATAATTTCATTCAATCTGTCGCGGTTTCTATGTAACTTCAAATTCAACCCGTTCTTGTCTAAAATTTCTTAAACAAAGATTAGAAATAAGGAATATCTCTTCACTTAACCAAATTTCCCCAAATTCTTCATGAATTTGACAACATAAATTGGGGCTTTTACCCAATTTCATCTTTTATTGTAACTGAAAATTTGGCCACTATCCTAAACAGAGTAAACCCATGAAACAAAATGCATAACTATGACTATAGCACATCGTTTAATACACAATTAACATTTATCTTTGAACAAAAGGAACCAACTACGGGTAGACCTTCCACGTTCCTCCCAGCCTTAGACCGCATTGTTCATAAATCTCAATAGTGGGTCATCCCTGAGCTGGGGATAAACTCTACTTGGGTAAGGGTTCCCAACTAGGGTAAAGTATCTCACTCAATAGAAAATTGGTCACAGGAAAATAAGTCACATGTGACTCAAATATAGGACAGTTCGTCACATAAGCCAATTTTCATTAACATCCTATAGTCTCTCATTTCCATCGTGCATGTCCCACCCCATGACACAACTACATTTGTACCCAAAATCCGATGTCTAATTTGTCTGAAATTCAACAGTTACGTGTCTAAAATTTGACGAAATTATTTTTGTTTAAGTGTCGGTGGGATGTCGTCAATTAGTCGACACACAATAACAATAGTCGGTTATTTGACTTACATAACCATTGGATTAGTGGCTGCGACACCAATCATGTTGTCCCTATAGCTATTGGGTATTCAACTTCCATAGTCATTGAATCAATGGCTAGGTCATTGATCATCCTATCCCTATAGTTGTCGATGATCCGACCTCCATAGCTGTCGGATCAGTAGTTGCGTCGTTGATCATGTTGTCCCTATAGAGGTCGATTATTCAACTTCCACAATCACCGAATCAGTGGATATGTCATCGATAATACTGACCCATAGGCATTGAATATCTGAGTACATGGGGGTGTCAGATATCTGAGTACATAGGGGCGTCGGAGCTATGGCGAGCTCGTCAGACGCAAACTTCATGGAGTCAGATCATCCTGTCATTAGACCTATCGGATATCCGACGACACTGTTTTGTTTAAAAAAAAAACATATTGGATGCCAAGATTGGCCATGTGGTTTGCTACTGAGTCCTCCTCTCTCTCTCTCTATATTCATTCTACTAGGTAATAGTGGATTACAAAAGTATAGGTTTAATACTTTTTCAATAGTGACTAGTGTTAGTAAGATTATGGACCAAAATTCAGATAAGTCTTCACATATAATGTGTTCAATATGTTTGTATGGAAAAATGGTTCCTCTCATACTATTTCCTTCAAATATGTCCTAAGCTTCACTTCTAAAAAATGTTAACAATGACATGGTTATGTTGGGCCTTCCTTTAGTGTTGCAATCCTATTTCAATGCAATAATGAGAAATCGATTTCTAGATGTTGTGATAAAAAAGAAGAACTTATTTGTAAGGTGCAATGATTATGTCTCAATCACCAACAAACTTAGGGCCACCACTAATCCAGTTAAAGTAGAACATTTGTAGGAAATTCAAACAAATCATCATAATTACATTGCAAGTTGTTGCAAATTCCCATAAATTGAATTTAGAGAATCATCCTAGCACTTACTTTAGAATTGCACATGATAAGATGGAAAAGGAAAATATTTTATACCATGGTTGGGATAGAAGGAAAAGTATGTTTTTTTATAGGCAAGTAATGATATCTTGCATTGTAACCACTATCCCCTAACTTTTATAATTGGAGTGTTGAAGAGAAAAAATAATGTAGAGTAGATCTAGCATGTAGTGATTTTGAAGGCTTAAGGTTTCACAACTCAACATCTTCTGATATAGACCTGTGATGGAGCCCTCGGGGGGTTTGGCCCCCCTTATTACAAATCAATTCCCAATGTTAAATTTCTAGGCTTTTGGCCTATGGAGACTAATGGTAGCCAACTAAATAATAAATTACATTATTAGTAATGAACAAAAAGCTTAAAAAAACAAAATTATACACATAAAAAAGTGATCTACATCACATAAAAATTAGCGTTGTACATGATAATATAGTTTATAATTTATAACAAACAACATAAAACCAAAATATAGAAATCTCTTATTAGGAAAATAAAAGTTATCAAAGAAATTTGATTCGTTTTACCCTGAGAAACTCCTTTGCTTCCTCCCTTCAAATCTCCTTTATTTGTTCCTTTTGACTTTCCCTTTCTAAGTTTTCCCTTATGTGAATGTTTGTGTTACGAGGGTGTTACAAGGGAAAAAATATCTATGGCCAAGGGTAAACCACAACAGACAAGTATGACTGCAGAAATCAACTCAATTCAAACATATGTTATACAGACTAATGTGCAATATAAGAAACAGGCCTACCTCGATCCAACGTTTGATGATGTTCCACCTCTGAGAACTTTGACCCAAAGCTTTATACCTGTAATAAGTTCTCAAAAAACAAGAAACACAAGCATATAGTGATGATAAAAATGAGTTAGCACATCAGATAGCATAATCCATTAATAAACATTACAAACATGCCCATGGATAATAATCATATATTTGCAAGATACCAATAGGACGGGAAATGAGTATTTCTATTAATAATCGATCAACAGAAGTGACAACATTACAGACTTCCATGTCAGCACAGTTCGAAACCAAGAGACCAAGTTCCTTCCGGCTGGGTCTCCACCACTTCAATCCTCCACCAAAGGCATGATTGTAGGAAAGAGGCAATGAGGTCCTCTCAACAATAAGGGAAGAGCTTGGGGGCTGAACACTATGTTTAGACTTGAGGGACAAAGGGATGAAAACTCAATATGAAGTAATTTCTCCATAATAACTTTTCTCTCAAAGATGAATGCTTTCTCCTCTTTTCCATAGCTTGAAATTGTGCTCTTATAGCCTTCAGAATGCAACTGAAGGGCCGAGTCAGAACGTTTCTAGTATATGGAAGGCCAAAGATCAAAGATCTCCTATTGTGACATGGAAACCCAACTTCATTTTGTATTGCATTGCACAAATCTAGATATACATGAGCTATAGTGGAGCAACAAGCATATACACATCTTGCATAGCAGTTAGGGAGCGTATATGTGGAAAAATGTATATTTTTAGCTCTGGATTCATCAAAAAGGGATGATAAGTATGCATAGGGAAATGGAAAAAAGCCCTCTGTGCAAGATAGCAATGGTGAGGCAAATATTTCTATAACAGATGCCCCCTAATGTGTGAGATCAGAGTAGTATCTGCAATGGCCGAAATACATTATAAATAACCCAGAAGTGGAGTGGTAGAGAACCAGCTGGACAAACTCAATTGCTCATTACATTATGTATTGATTTTGCATACATGGCTTCCAAGAATACAATGCAGATCCATGTGGAAAATATACCAAACAAGTGTTCATGGCCATGAATAAACAAATATAAATGCGGTTACATTCCAAGAGTTGTCATAGTCATGAACAAGGCCCAGTGAAACCAGTCTCAAAAATCAATCTGAAGATATCTGTATACTATGGAGTACAATCTGATATCCCATGGTCACTGAAGTCAAATAGGTACTGGTCCAATGAAATGTAAGAAACAGCTCAGGAAAGCTGCGGCCACATAGTGATGTCTTTAAGTCTTCTACACTATCCGACAATGGTGCAAGTCTACATCATGTGAATAAATGAGTTGAGGTCGAACACGATGAGACATCGTTTGATTACCGGTCATTAAGGTATACCATTAACAAACGCGAGACAACCTAATGATGATGAAAGTAGGTATCAAGGCACTGAGTACATATTTACAAATTTGAATAAAGGAGTTGGTGTCGAACACTTGAGAGATCCATTGATCAGGAGACATTGATGTATTCCCATCTGTCAATGGTGAGAGAGACTGCCACTAATGACTGCAAGCCTCAAGGAACTCATAAAACTCTAGGTCTCGTATCCAGAATAAATGAGCTGAAGTCAATGGAAAGAGACTCGTTGAAAGGAGAGCATTGAGGCATCTCTCATCATTCAGCACGAGGAACAAAGCAGGAGCTTCATGATTTGGTGGAGATCCGACGAAGAACATGTTCACGAACCAACAACCCTATGCATCTTTTGCACATGCCAAATGCATGCAGTACACGAAAAAGACCCTTTGAATAGCAGCCAATGATGAAAACTGCTGACAAAGGAGAGGAAACCACCAATAAGGTTAATGACATCCAAGACACTGAACAAATCCCAAAGTGTGAATAGATGTCTTGCCATCGAAGACAAGGGAAACCACCTAGTCAACGATCACTGATGAAATGTTGATTGTTGGGTTCAAGGTGACCTACAATTGATAAAAGTAGGGCCAGGGTGCATGATAAGACAAAAGTATCATGTGATTCTGAGACAAACTGAGGGTATGGACGACATGCAAAGTCAAGATTTTTGAGGAGTGGCCGACACAGGTTGATAGAATTCCTTTGAACCAGAGCATGAGACATATGGTGGACTCTGGCAGCATGGACTCAATGATGTGACAATTATATGCAGGAGACATCCATAATGTTCTCTATAGGGACTGGAAGAGTAACCAGTCGGTAGAGAAAAATCTGTAGCAAGATCAGCTTCCTAAGGCCATGCTAAACCCAAAATTATGATGATGCGAGGACTCAATAGCTTTGTTCTCTGTTCAAAGGTGACACGACTGTTGCCAATCACAATATAGTACTCCCTTCGTGCCTGTATTTTTTTGTTTTTTCATAACAAATGAATGCTATGATACAATGGAGGGAACGGGTGTCACAAGTAAGCAAGACTAGTTCTAGCAGTGGAACATACCTATGCTCAATGCAAGGAAATGCATGCGAGAGATGGACACTCGGGGTGATGTTCCCTCCAGGGTATAGGGTGTCAAATTGCAAAGGATAAAAACAAGTCTCTGCTTGGTTGAGGATGCAAACTGCTTAGGAAATGGTTTATAATCCAAAGCAAGAACCGGCTAAAGGCTCAATACTGTAAGTGAGGGCATGAGATGCAATCGCAAGTTAACACCAAAAAATGTCCTTTTTTATATATTTTAGTCTACTTGTTGTGAAAAAGGGGTAAACTTGTGCCAAATAGGCGTCTTTTCAAATCCAGTTTATGAGTGTGAAAAAGACAAGTTCAGTCGGCAATCTTTTCTATTTTTGATAGCGAGTTAGAAAAGAGCTTAACTAGGACTCATGATATTTCAAATCCAATTTTAACGAGTGTTAAATGGACAAAACACTTGGAAATATTTTCTCTTTTTAGACGAGTCGAAAAAGAGCTTAACTCAGACTCGTTAGGGAGATGCTAGGTGGAAATTCACGGGGGAAGCCAAGGCTCTCGTGTTGGACTTCTGTGAAGAACCTACACAAGCTTGGGAAGACCCAAATATCTCCAAGTCGAGGAGGACAAAGTGCTAATGGAGGTTATCGTCTCCGTAATATATCGGATAATGTCTCTTCCTAGAAAATACATAGGCGGAGGCATTGGATACCCCACAAGACCATTCCAATCAAAGGGAACCTCATCAAGACTTGGAGGGAGAGAACTCGGGAAGAATAAAACTCTCTCTTCTTCAGAATGTGAAGTACTAGAAATGCTAAGGACATGGCATAGAAGGTATAGAACCAGAACCATAGGATCGAGCAACAATTGCATTGGCGCGACCACTTCCTTATACTTGTCAATCTCCAAGAGAAGAGTGGGGTTGATCAAGGATTGCATCGATACGACCACTTCATCAACCATTGGTTGAATAGGATGTGAGACAATAAGGTCAAGAGGTGCATCACCCCCCCAAAAAATGAGTGTTGCCGGTCGAAGATTTCATCGACACGACCGTTGGTTGAACAATATGCAAGACAACAAGTTCAAGAGATGCATCACCCCCTAACATAGAAGAGGTGTTGGTTGAAGATTGCATCAACACGACCACAGGTTGAATGGGATGTGAGACAACAAGGTCAAAGGATGCATCAACCCCTAAAGGAAAAGGGGTGTCAACCGAAGATTGCATCGGCATGACTGTTGTATCAACCAAAGAAGAAACATAGTGTTGTGAAACCATAGATGTCATAGAACCCAAAGGGCCCTTATGTGAGCCCCACGCTTCTGGTATCTCAGCAGTAACAGGACACAAATGAGTAAGGTGACTTCCTTCACAAGTCCTGTAAAGAAATCTAGGCTTACATCTGAGATGTCTAGGCTTCTCAATCATATGAATTCCCCTAGCATGACTTGCAGTGGCTAGTGACATGCTCCCAGCATGACTTGCAGAGGCTAGTAGCGAATATCCAACATGACTTGCAGAGGTTGGTGATGAATCCCCAACATGACTAGCAGAGGTTGGTGATGAATCCCCAACATGACTAGAAGAGGTTGGTGATGAATGCAGTGTGACTAGTAGTGACCAGACATGTGCCCCTAGCATGACTTGCACTGGCTGGTTGCAGGTCTTCAACATGACTTGTAGAGGTTGTTGACCAATCTCCAACATGACTAGTAGAGGTTGGTGATATAATGCCAGTATGGCACGCAATGACTGGACTTGTGCCCCCAGCATGACTTGCAGCAACTGGTTGTAGGTATTCAACATGACTTGCAAAGGTCATCGACTAATCTCCAACGTGACTGGCAGAGGTTAGTGATATAATGCCAGTATGAAACGTAGTGACTGGACTTGTGGTGGTAGTGAATTGCGACATTTGAGAGCAAGGTCCAAGGAAAGATTATTTTTGAGGAATTGCAGGAAAGGAAGGATCTTGGTTTACACCCTGTCCTTGTCCAGCAGGATAGTATCCTCCTCCATACTGATTCGTAAAGGGTTGTAAGGGAATTGACACTGAGGAAGCCGCTTGCGAAGAGAAAGTGACATGACCAGGGTTACTCATGTGAGGATATATGTTGCCCCCAGGTGAAGGAACTTTATGAGGGGGGTTGCCCATAATATAAAAATAACTCCCCCCAAATGAAACACCGGAGGACAGACGAAGGTCCACCATGGGAAAAGTGTTCGTAGGAACTATCATAGTGGAAGAAGGATAAGTGGACGGAGTGTAATAAGTAGAAATATTGCTTAATTGGGCACTTACTTCTCACATAGTTTATTTGTAGGAAGGAAGATTCCAACCTCCTATCGTAAGAGGTGTTTGAAGGATATGAGAATAAGGAGGCATCATGCCCCTAGACCCAAAACTTGTATTTGCATAAGGAGGCGAGACAGAGGATGGTAAGTGCGAAGACATATCGAGCATACCATGAGAAAAATGATTAGAGACCCAAGGCATTGACTGAGTACCATAATTCTGCATACCATAATGTGAAGCAGATGGATCCANAGCAGTAAATGAAGGAGAAAAAGGAACTCCATTGTTCATGATAATGAAAACTCAATATAGAATCCTAAGGCCAACTAGTAGTCAAAGAGCATACCAAAAAGTAAAACGACCAATATGCATGCAAACGGGCTAAAGTGGCTGAGTGGCCTCCCTCTCTAAAGAAGGTATGTCTCATCCAAGAGGGACCTGAGACTCCCCGCTAAAGTTTGGAGGTAACAAAATCAGTTATAAGGGCCCTTGTAGGCTTAACAACCAGTCGGTCAGATCCCCCCAGAGAGGTAATCCTCCATAAAGGCTATGTGTTGTCCGACCCCTATCTGACCCAGGGTGTTTCCAAAGTTGAATGATTTCTCCTCTTTTCCATAGCTTGAAATTGTTCTCTTATATCCTTAAGAATGCAATTGAAGGGCCGAGTCAGAATGTTTCCAGTATATGGAAGGCCAAGGATGAGATATCTCCTATCGTGACATGGAAACCCAACTTCATTTTGTATTTTTTGGCACAAATCCCGATATATGCGAGATGTAGTGGAGAAGCAAGTGTATACACATCTTGCATAGCAGTTAGGGAGTGTATATGTGGAAAAATGTATATTTTTATCTCTGGATTCATCAAAAAGGGATGATAATTTTGCATAGGGAAATGGAAAAAGGCCCTCTGTGCAAGATATCAATGGTGAGGCAAATCTTGCTATAACAGAGGGAAAAACTCTCTATGTCCAAGGGTAAACCACAATAGACAGGTATGACTGCATAAATCAACTCAATTCCAACATATGCTATACAAACTAATATGAAAGACAAGAAAGAGGCCTACCTCGATCCAACGTTTGATGATGTTCCACTGTTGAGCACTTTGACCCAAAGCTTTATACCTACAAGAAGTTCTCAACAAACAAATAGAGCAAGTATATAGTGATAATATAAAAGGGGTTAGCACATCAGATAGCATAATCCATTAATAAACATGACAAACATGCCCATGGATAATAATCATATATTTGCAAGATACCAATAGGACGGGAAAGGAGTATTTCTGTTAATAATTGATCAACAAAAGTGAAAACATTACAAACTTCCGTGTCAGCACTGTTCGAACCAAGAAACCAAGTTCCTTCCAACTGGGTCTCCACCACTTCAATCCTCCACCAAAGGCAAGCTCATAGGAAAGAGGCAATGAGGTCCTCTCAACAATAAGGAAAGATCTTGGGGGCTGAACAGTGTGTTCAGACTTGAGGGACAAAGGGATGCAGACTCAATATGAAGTAATTTCTCCAGAGTAACTTCACTCTCAAAGTTGAATGCTTTCTCTTCTTTTCCATAGCTTGAAATTGTGCTCTTATAGCCTTTAGAATGCAACTAAAGGGACGAGTTAGAACATTTCCAGTCTATGGAAGGCCAAGGATCAGAAATCTTCTATTGTGACATGGTAACCTTATCTCATTTTTTTGTATTTTTTGGCACAAATTCCAATGTACGCGAGCTGTAGTGGAGCAACAAGCATATACACATATTGTATAATAGATAGGGAGAATATATGTGGAAAAATGTATATTTTTAGCTCTGGATTCATCAAAAAGGGATGACAAGTCTGCATAGGGAAATGGAAAAAGGCCCTCTGTGAAAGATAGCAATGGTGAGACAAATCTTGCTATAACAGATGCCCCCTAATGTGTGAGATCAGAGGAGTATCTGCGATGGCCAAAATACATTATAAATAACCTAGAAGTGGAGTGGCAGAGAACCAGTTGGACGAACTCAATTGATCATTACATTATGTACTAACTTTGCATACATGGCTACCAAGAATACAATGTAGATCCATGTGGAAAATATACCAAACAATTGTTCATGGCCATGAATAGGCAAATACAAATGTGGTGACATTCCAAAAGCTGTCATAGTTACAAACAAGGCCCAGTGAAACTAGTCTCAAAATCAATATGAAGATATCTGTATACCACAGAGTACAATCTGATCTCCCATGATCACTGAAGTCAAATAGGTACTGGTCCAATGAAGGGGAAGAAACAACTCAGGAAAGATGCGATCACATAGTGATGTCTTCAAGTCTTCTACACTATCCACCAAGGGTGAAAGTCTACATCATGTGAATAAATGAGTTGAGGTCGAACACGATGAGACATCATTTGATTACCGGTCATTGAGGTATACCGTTAACAAACGCGAGACAACCTACCAATAATGAAAGTAGGTATCAAGGCATCGAGTACATCTCTACAAGGGTGAATAAAGGAGTCAGTGTCGAACACTTGAGAAATCCATTGATTAAGAGACATTGATGTATTCCCATCTGTCAGTGGAGAGCGAGCCTGCCACTAATAACTGCAAGCCTCAAGGTACTCATAAAACTCTAGGTCCCATATCCAGAATAAATGAGCTGAAGTCGATGGAAAGAAACCCGCTGAAAGGAGAGCATTGAGGCATCTCTCATCAGTAAGCATGAGGAACAAAGGAGGAGCTTCATGATTTGGTGGAGATAGGACTAAGAACATGTTCACAAACCAACGACCTTGTGCATCTTTCGCGTGTGCCAAATGCAAGCGGTACACGAAAAGGACCCTCTGAATATCAGCCAATGATGGAAAACTGTTGACAAAGGTGAGGAAACCACCAATAAGGCTAATGGAACACAAGATACTACAGAAGGCCAGGGTGCATGATAAGACCAAAGTATCATGTGATTTTGAGACAAACTGAGGGTATGGTCGACATGCAAAGTCAATATTTTTGAGGAGTGGCCGACACAGCTTGATAGACTTCCTTTGAACAAGAGCATGAGACATATGGTGGACTCTGGCAGCACAGACTCAATGATGTGACAATTAGATGCAGGAGGCATCCATAATGTTCTCTACAGGGACTAGAAGAGTAACCAGTCAGTAGAGAAAACTTTGTAGTGAGATCAACATCCTAAGGCCATGCTAAACCCAAAATTATGATGACACAAGGACTCAATAACTTTGTGCTCTGTTCAAAGGCGACATGACTGCTACTAATTACAATATAGTACTCCCTTCCCACCCGTATTTTTTTGTTTTTTCATAACAAATGAATGCTATGATACAGAGGAGGGAACAAGTGTCACAAGTAAGAAAAACTAGTTCCAACAGTGGAACGTACCTATGCTTAATGCAAGGAAATGCATGCGGGAGATGGACACTTGGGGTGATGTTCCCTCCAGGGTATAGGGTGTCAAATTGCGAAGGATATCAACAAGGCTCTGCTTGGTTGAGGATGTAAACTGCTTAGGCAATTATTTATAATGCAAAGCAAGAACCGACTAAAGGCTCAGTAATGCAAGCGAGGGCATGAGATGCAATCAAAACTTAATGCCAAAAAATGTCATTTTTTATATCTTTTAGTCTACTTGGTGTGAAAAAGGGGTAAACTTGTGCCAAATAGACGTATTTTCAAATCCAATTTACGAGTGTGAAAAAGACAAGTTCACTCAACAATCTTTTCTATTTTTGATAGTGATTCAGAAAAGAGCTTAACTAAGACTCATGACCTTTCAAATATAATTTTAACGAGTGTGAAAGGGACAAATCACTCGACGATCTTTTCAGTTTTTAGACGAGTCGGAAAAGAGCTTAATTAAGACTCGTTTTTGCTGTTCTAATCAACAGGTAAAGGGGGAGGCCAAGGCTCCTGTCCTGGTCTTTTGTCGAAAGTCAGTACCTTGCGGATAGTTGACAAAAGCTTGGGAAAGCCCAAATCTCTCCAAGTCGAGGAGGAGAAAGTGATAACAGACTACATAGTCTTTGTTATGGTTCAAATAATGTCTCTTAGTGGAAAAGACATAGGTGGGGGTATGGGATGCCCCATCAGGTCATCCCAATGAAAGGGGGCTTCGTCATGACTTGGAGGGAGAGTATTGGGGGGAAGAATAAATATCTCTCGTTTAGAAGGGGGAGGATTTGGAATGTTGATGGCATGATTGGAAGGTGTGTCACTCTCTTCAGGGAGAGTGGGATTGACCAGATATTGCACTGGTATGGTCACTTCTTCAAATATAGGTTGAAGGGGGTGCACAGTAACGGGGGAAAGAGACGTTTTACCCTCGAAAAAGGGAGTAAGGTCAGGGGAAGGTCACAGTGGTGGAACCACCGAGACCATCAAAGGAGAAGTGGTGTGAGGAGAAACCATGGGTGTCTCAGAATCTGAAGGGATTTTGGGTGAGCCCCACGCCTTTGGTATCCCGCCAGTCATTGGACACAAACGAGTAAGGTGACTTCCTTCACAAGTCCTACAAAGGAATTTAGGCTTAAGTCTGAGACGTTTAGGCTTCTCTATGGGACTATCCGGGGAAAGAGATTTGTCTTCTGTATGATGAATAGAATCTGGAGACATGACATGACTATGATTCGGGGTGAAGAGGATGGTTCCCCCAACATAATTGGCAGAGAGATGTCGACATAATTTGTAGAAAATGTTGACCCATCGCTAACATGACTGGCACAGGTTGGCGATGGAGCACCAGTATGATTGACAGTGACTGGGCTAGTGATAGATTGTGGTATTTGATTCCAAGGTCCAGGGAAGGATTGGTTCTGAAACATTGCAGGCCAGAAAGGATCTTGGTGTGCTCCTTGTCCTTTCCTAGAAACATGGTGGTTTATGCCAAAGTGGTCCGAAGAGGTCTGGACAGGAATCATCACTGAGGTCTGCGAAGAGACTGAGGTAGGATAAGAATTATTCGAGTGAGGATATATGTTTCCCCCCTTGTGAAGGGGTCTCATAAAGAGGGTGGCTCGAACCATAAAATTGATTCTCCCCATACAAAATACCTGGGGGTACTTGAGGACCTGTCATGGAAAATGTGTTTAAAGGGACCGACATGGTAGATGCGAGATACATGGGTGGGGTGTAATAAGATAAATAAGCACCCATCTGAGCACTGGCTCCTGAAAGAGAATAGCTAGTGTTGGATCCATAAGGGGGAAGGTTCCATCCTCCCATGGTGACACGACTCATATCAAATGAAGAAGTAGGCATGGGAGCGATAGTTCCCCCAGATCCAATGTTAGGATTCATATACGCGGACCAAGGAGAGGGTTGCACATGGGAAGGCATATCAACAGAAAAATGACTAGATACCCAAGGTATAGACTGAGTGTTGTAATTGTGCATACCATTGTGAAAAATAGAAGGGTCTGTCCCCATGAAATGAGCAGGCATCATGGAGTGGGTAGCGGTGAATGGAGGAGTGAAAGGAACTCCACTATCCATGATAATAAAACCAAAAACAGACTCCTAGGGCCAAATAGTGGTCAAAGAGCATACCAAAAAGTCAAATGACCAATATGCATGCAAATAGGCTAAAGTGGATGAGTGGCCTCCCTCGCTAAAGAAGGTATGCCTCATCCAAGAGGGACTTGAGACTCCCTGCTAAAGTTTGGAGGTAACATAATCAGTTATAAAGGCCCTCGTAGGCTTAACAACTAGTCGGTCAGATACCCCCAGAGAGGTAATCGTCCATAAAGGTTGTGTGCCATCTGACCCCTGTCTGACTTAGGGTACAAGCAGAATAACCCCTGCAAGTAACCTATGAGATACCTAAGTCAAGAAACTAATAAACCATTGTATAACCGATGCACATGTGAGCAGTCGTAAGTTTGGATCACTGTATGGGTAGGGTAGTAAAGCCCGAGACCTTGAAAGCACTGCCTCTCACAGAGGTATGGGTACTAGCAAGATCCCCAAATACGAATAAATCCACATAAATATCTCTAACACTAGGTGAGTATCTAGGGGTTATCCCTTAATCTAAATTTGCGCGACCTCGTGATTAACTCTAGTGTGAGCGGAGCCTCCTGATATTACCAATTATACAATGGACTTCTCAACTCCCTGTCTCAGACACATATGTTGATTTAATTGCCTTGGAGAAGTTTACTCACAAAATCCTATTCCAAGGCACTAAATCCTAGGCTAGTTTGTGCACCGTAAAAATAAAATCGTGACTAATCGATTTTAGTTTAAATAGTAAATTTTATTGGCCGTGATTACTCAAAAAGGTATGGAAGTGAAACTCGTGATATTATGACTCTGCAAGAAAATAAAAATGAATATAATGCAAAGTCTATCTTTAACTTTTCAATGAATGATATGCTAATAAAAACAGTTCAGTCTTCAATTTCAACTCTACAATTCATAATTAAAATGCAATCTTTCACTAAATGTGCTAAGCTAATGATAAATATTCAAAGACAAAAATGCCAACCAATGTAAAATGCCTATTTTTTTTTTTTTTTCAATATTTTAAAAAGAAAATGCATGGACTGATGAGAAACATGATATATAAATTCTACTGTGTATAAAATAAATAACTCTAGAAGAATACCAAGAAACCAAGAAAATAGCCCAAAGAACAAGGACAAATAAAAAATGGAAAACAAAGAGAAAGACTTCGCCCAAAAATTCAACTCCAAACAGGTTTCTTATCATCCCAGATAATCTCAACAAGTACTACAGAGACCTAACAAGACTCAACAATCTTCAGATCACACCCAACAGTCACTAAACCAAGAAAACAAGCAATGGGAAGTGGTATACGTGACTGTTCAAGAGAACAAAGCGTATATGTGCTTCTTGCAGTGAGACAACAAGCGTGTATGCGTGACTATCAAGGAAAAAAGGGCGTATATGCTTTAAAACAAGCCCAAGCAAGGGGAAAAGGATGAAAACTCAAACCCAGAGTGAACAGGATATGTCAAGCAGTGATGTGACAAGAAACACAAAGGAAAAAGAGTAATGTAAGAAGAAAAAGTACTTCAACCCTTAGAAGGAAGATTAATCCCCAGCGGAGTCGCCATTTCTGTTACAAGGGAAAAACTCTCTATGGCCAAGGGTAAACCACAACAGACAGGTATGACTGCAGAAATCAACTCAATTCCAACATATGTTATACAAACTAATGTGAAAGAGAAGAAAGAGGCCTACCTCGATCCAACGTTTGATGATGTTCCACCATTGAGCACTTTGACCCAAAGCTTTATACCTGCAATAATTTCTCAACAAACAAATAGATCAAGTATACAGTGATAATATAAAAGAGGTTAGCACATCAGATAGCATAATCCATTAATAAACATTACAAACATGCCCATGGATAATAATCATATATTTGCAAGATACCAATAGGACGAGAAAGGAGTATTTCTATTAATAATTGATCAACAAAAGTGACAACATTATAGACTTCCATGTCGGCATGGTTCGAAACCAAGAAACCAAGTTCTTTCCAACTGGGTCTCCACCACTTCAATCCTCCACCAAAGGCAAGCTCATAGGAAAGAGGCAATGAGGTCCTCTCAACAATAGGGAAAGATCTTGGGGGCTTAACACTGTGTTCAGACTTGAGGGACAAAAGGATGCATACTCAATATGAAGTAATTTCTCCAGAGTAACTTCGCTTTCAAAGTTGAATGCTTTCTCTTCTTTTCCATAGCTCGAAATTGTTCTCTTATAGCCTTCAGAATGCAACTGAAGGGCTGAGTCGAAACATTTATAGTATATGGAAGGCCAAGGATCAGAGATCTTCTGTCGTGACATGGAAACCCGATCTCATTTTTCTATATTTTCTGGCAGAAATCACGATGTACATGAGTTGTAGTGGAGAAACAAGCATATACGCATCTTGTATAACAAATAGGGAGCATATATGTGGAAAAATGTATATTTTTAGCTCTGGATTCATCAAAAAGGGATGACAAGTTTGCATAGGGAAATGGCAAAAGGCCCTCTGTGCAAGATAGCAATGGTGAGGCAAATCTTGCTATAACAGTTTGGCTAGTGACACCTTAACTTTCATCTGTATGACAACCAAAATATTAAACAAGTTCCAACTGAAATTACAAAAATCTCCATATGTTGCTTAGTAATTTTCCTTAGAGAAAGGGAAATAATAATAGCAAACCTTTGTCCCTGAGGTGTAGGACAGTCGGTGATGGAGTGTGTTGTTAAGGCACTCCGTGATGTTAAAGTCATCGGTTCGAAACCCGTGGGGACAAAAAATACAACCATGTTAAGGGTTGGTGTGGCTCAGGCCGGGTGATTTTGACGGCTTAGATGCCCCTGAGTCACGGTTTCTCAGCCACAGGTTAGTCCCACAAGTCACGGACAAACTAACAAACAAAAAAATAATAATAGAAAACCTTTGAATCTCCATCAATCAGTTCATCATCCTTGTTGAATGCCTCGATACATTCAACAACAAATTAAACATGTGAGATATACATATACAATCAATATAAGATTCAACATTTACAAACAACACATGCAACTTCATTCGCATGCTCCAAATCAAGTTATCATTCGAAGAGATACCAAGGAAGAAATCTTGAAGGGAGAAATCCACCATCCACCATCAACCTCATGTTCCACATCCATGAATCTAATATATTATTTTTATCCTTATATAGATTTATACAAGAAGCTACAAAAGTATACACCTATAGGCATGCAAAGCCTCGATGACCTATAGGGAGCTGTAGGAGACATATTCATCCTAAAGGTCCCATATTGTCCAAATCAAGCAAATGGGTTTACTACAGGAGATAACACAACTCAATATTCCAACTCCACATTGTTATTCTCACCAAGAATATGGATTCAATAGACAAAATATGGTTATTGGATGGAGACATTGTATTAACAAAGGCTTCATGATATTTAAAATATAAATGGAGAATGAAACCAAGATGAAAAAATGCAATGACCACACTAAATTCTCTAAACCCTAACTTCCCTTGAGGTGTTGTTCCCTTCTCTCACTAATCTAACATTGAAATTGACATTTCAAATAACCTATTGTGAGGAGTGCTTCATTTTCATGGCACCCTTGAACAATATTTTTTCTTGTTTCTTAATTTAACAATTTCCCAACAACCTCATCCAATTTCATCTTATTATTAATTTAACAACTTCCCAACAACCTCACCCAATTTCATATTATTATTCATTTAACAACTTCCAAACAACCTCATCCAATTTCATTTTATCATTCCCTCCATTGCTTGTAGCACTTACCATATTATAAATTGTAAATTTGGAAAGTTAAATGGTAGAGTGATGCACCGGTCTTCCATAATCCAAGTCAGCACTATGGTGCAAATACTATCATTCCATCTACACCTTCAAGATGAACAATGGATTCTAGGGTTTATTCAACAATGTATGTTTATCAAGTAAGTTTCCCTCTGAGGTATATTTCCACTTCTTTAAAGAAAGGATATAAATTCTTAGCACTCTATAAATTGCCTTGCCTAAGGAGGAAAATAATAGAGGTAACCTCAAACCGAGCTTTGGGACTAGAAGCTATCCCTTCCAACCCAGAGAGGGCTCTCTCTTACAAAATTTCAATTAGTTCAGTGGCTAGATATTCAATAAAAGGGTTTCAAATTGATTGTGGTAGGACTGGGAAGCAAAGACCATTGGGCATGGCATCAAATGAATAAAAATTATCAATGGATGGTGATAGAATGTTCTAAGAATAAGAGGCAAGAAATTCAACGCTTTCTTAGTCAATCGACTCGTTATAGTATGGTGGAAAAATCAAAGGAAACTATCCATTAAAGTAGAGAATCTACCAAGGATGAATTCTACATTAAGTTTAGACGAAATTGATGAAAATATTTGAAAACAAATTAATTCAAATCATTTAATGGGGAATGAATTCTGAATCATATAAGTTCATTCAAATACTGAAGACATTACATTTAAATGAAAAAACTCAGAAAGACACACATTCACATGGGAAAACACACACCAAGGAGCATTAACAAATGAATCTTTGGTAAGAACATTCAAGACTTCTGCATGATAATTTCATTAATCTTGGGAAAATATTACATACAGATCAGTGCTTTTCCTCCCTCTCGAACCCCCATTAAATAAAAAATTATAAAATATATACAAAATGCTCAATGAGCCAGTCTTAACAAAATTTTATAAAAATAGACATTCCGTACAAAATATATGGGATTTGTTAACACTTTGCTACTAGCTGAGCTCTCCTTTATTTTTGGGATATCTTTGAATGATTTGTTGACTTTCCTTCAAATTGTACTATTCCACTTGAATGAACCTTCAAGGTCAATTGGAAGCAAGTATTTTGTATTTTGTTTTTCCTAATCTTATAATTTCTTTCCATTGACTTTCATAAGTAATGTCATAATCAACCATTTCCTTAACACAGATTTCTAATTCTATGCATGATGCATATAAAATAGTGGGAATACCTTATCTAATTGTCCTAAATTGGCTTAAAACTTCGAAATCATTCATCAATTTATCAACTATTGTAACCCCTTTTAACCCCTCTTCTAGGTCTTCAAACTTTGAATGATCCATTCGAACTTAAGACAACAATACATTATATTCTTCATGTGAAATCAGATTACCACTTCCATCCCAAAAATAAGGGAGACCTTTATTAAAAAAATGACTAAATAGGTCCTTGAAGTCTTGCACACTCAGTTCCATCTGCTCAGCCTTTGTCTGTACATTCTTTATCTGATTATGTTTGCCAGTGATTTTTCTGGCCCAAATTATAATATCAGTCCTATCCTTGACCCCAATGGTCTGCAAATATGCATTAGAAACTAAATTTAGTAGATTCATTTCATTTTGAGCCCAATCGTATGGTCTTTTCAGCTGTTGATTAAGGTTGGTTGTCATTGATGTCAACCTTTGAAGAAAGCCCCATAGCACAAAGGTTTGGGTAATGGACCCAATATTATTTGATGTAAATATGACTCATTATTGTTTTGTCATGGTTGATAAGAAGTAAATATGGATGAACTCCAAAGTGGTCCCCTTATGGTGAAATCTCTCACGGGAAGACGCTTTGCGGAGTAAGAGAACTCATACTTAATTGTGGAATAATGAGATTAAGGACAATGAATTTTTCAGGAAAACTATCCTAGATGGATAGTACTTGTCATTCCATTTTCGGTGGTATGTGGAACGTCACATAACTCCTCACGGTCAGAGAGTTATGGCCATGAGACGTTGGAGACCCCAGGTTTGGGTAATGGACCCAAGTTTGTTTGATGGGTAAAGGTATGAGTTATGATATATTTTTATATAATACTATTCTATATCGATAGTACATGTCATTCCATATCTGGTGGTATGTGGAGAGTCACATAACTCCTCACGGTTTGAGAGTTATGGCCTTACGAAGTTGAAGGACCCTCATATGTCATCTAGAAGCCCCAAAAGGTCAAAGTAGTCAAAGTGGTTTAAGAGATTTTAAAAGGTAAATAATAAAGTGAAGTGATGAGTGTATTATAATTCAAAGTGAATACAAAATAAATTATTTCAATAATAAATTTAATGGAGAAATTAGAAGTCGACCCAACCCTAAAATGAGGAAAGTGGGCCAAGTGACCTAGAAGATGTTTTTAAGGAAGTTACTTGGAGAGTATAAATAAGAGGCAAGGCTCTCTCATTTGAATTACACTTGAGAATATTGAATATCTATATGTGTCTGAGGTAACCAATGATATCTAAACCGGAATTTTGAGTGAAGGTGAAGACAACAACGCCAAAATGCAAGGAAGGATAAATTCTTTTGATGGTGCTTTCTAAGGTATGTTATTTACAGGTCATATCACCATTTTCGCTAGAAATTTTTTTCTATAATGATTCAGATCATGAAATTTCTATTAAAGTGAGAAAACATATCCAAGTATATTTTGTAAAAAATTCAGCTTGTGGGTCATTGTATTTTTGGAGTTACACTCCCTGGAAAATAGGGTTTGTGGCTAGTCCTGAAACTAGTCAAGAACAGGTGTTTCAGGTAAAAACGTCATAAATTCTTCATAACAGATCCAAATTCTGTGCAGAAAAATGTGTTGGTTAGGGTATAGTCTATAGTAGGCTATGTAACAGTTTCAAATAATTTCAACAAATATTGAGTGTGGGGCACGCTCTACAAGGTCTCTCTCTAGAATAAGCCAGAATTCAACAAGGTATGCCATTTTTTATATAACTCCTTTTTTGAAAGGTTCCAAGTAGTGACACTTGGAGGAATTTCATAAAACACACTGAAGAAAATTTTGTATCAGTTTCAGATCTTTATACATTACAGGTACAAAGTTATGATTGTCGAGCGAATTATATGATAGTAATTGCGACAGAAATTATCAATCCAGAGTCGTAATATTATGAGATGTACACAAAGTATATGTAGGGTAAGAGGATTTATAATATATGCTAATGATTGAAAAGAAACATGTTAAACTACTGTCGTTGAATCTAAATCTAAGAAAGCACAAAATATGCAACTAATCTATGAAAGGAAACTATCCTAATGCTACATAAACTTGAGACTAAAATTGAATCTACGAAATCAAATGAGACATAATCTAACTATGAAAGAAAAAACTTAATCTAACTACGAAAGCATGAAATATAGAATTAATCTATGAAAACATGAAAGTGCGTAAATTAAATCTAATGAAATCATTTAAAAAACATCTACAACAACACACGACAAAAAGGTAAACGACAAACCACTATGAGAAAGTAAAATCTTGCATTAAAACAATCCAATACATGACAAATAATGAAAATCACTATCTCAAAACTACAAGATTATGAATCAAAGCTCAATCACTCTATTCTTCTATTCTTTATTCTAGAGAGAGGCCTCTTCTCAAATGAGGAGATAACCCGCTTATTTATACATGAATAATATAACAAACTCATAATTACAGTTCCACTTTTCTCTCAACCTATCCCTTCAAGTCCTCTACAAATATCTTAGATAAGATATTCTATCCATGATCTTCTCATTGAAGTTAGCTTGAATGATTATCTCCAAATCAAAGCTTGAAGATGAAATTCGAATTTGAAGCTAGGTGGTGATTTTTGACTTTGTGAAAATCTTCAAATATGCATGTAATCATCACAAAACTCGTCCAACTTTGAGATATAATGAAAATATGTCAATTTTCTAATATTTAGTCACAAATTCTCTTAAAAATACTCAAAATAAATAATTTGGAAAATGGAAATGTAAACCCATATGTTTTTATGAAAGTGATGATAATTATGGTTTTATGGAAGAATGAAATGGAAATAAAGGTGACAAATGGTATATGAAAGATGAATAAAGTGTCGTATTTTTGCGACCCAAAATTCCCCCCAACTGAACTTGTTGCATGTCCCTATGCAACTGTGCATGAATTTTTCTTTAAAACTTGTGGCATCTTAGCTGTAGCTTACATGATGATGATGATGCATAACAATAAATCATTTCATGCTTAATGATACATGAGTGGCAGCTAATTTTCTTATGGTTGGTTCTTGTGTGACAACCATCAATATGACAAATGTTGGTTCTTGTGTTAACAACATTTATTCATGTTTACTTATTTTCTTGCGGCAATTCATAATATTTGAAAATATGCATGTACTAGAAATGATAAGTCATCAATGTATTTAGAAAGCCTTCTTTTTCTTCATATTGAATCATGCCAATATATATCAATGTTTTTAGAATAAAATGCAACCTAGTTTATTTTGGGAAAGACATGTTGGTTGATGGTAAAATGAGATGATGAATATGTAAATGGAATTATGACATGAATATCCCCCCCCCAACTGAATATGTGGTATGTGTTGTTGGAGACACCTACCACACTTAGAGGGGGGGGTGAATGAGTGTGGGGCTTTTTTTCACAAAACTTCCCTCTTGCACAAAAAATCATCAACTAGCATTCAACATTTATTCATTACCCATTGTTGTCATTTATAACCAGTTAGATGTGAGCACATATCAGCAACATATATCAGCAATATATCATCAACAAGTCATAACCACAATGAACACAAAGAACACAAGATGTATGCACAATTTTCTTTTTATTACGGACTACAATCCTTGGGGTTTATTAGCAACAACTGAATAGAGTACAACTCTACAAGAGCACCAGATCTATATGAAAGACTCAGCTTTCATTCTCAGCACCAACTGAGATGAGACAACAATCCTCAACATATATCAATCTGTACCATAAACAAGAGCATCAACCATGCACCAACCTGTGCCAAACAACCTGTAATCAACCTGTACCATAAACAATTGCATCCAACCATGTACCAAGTATATAACAATCATTTTTCAACTACTCATAAATATGTACCAACATCATCAACTATACACCTCATGTATGTGCCAACTCATCAACTACTTGTCTCAACCATGACTAGTTTTGGATTAGTCAACAACCCTAACTTGAAATAATCATAACTTTGTACCTGTACTGAATAAAGATATGAAACTGATAAAAAATGTTCTTCAGTGTGTTTTATGAAATTCCTCCAAGTGGAACTACTTGGAACCTCTCAGAAAAGGAGTTATAGAAAAAATGGCATACCTTGCTGAATTCTGGCTTATTCTAGAGAGCGACCTTGTAGAGCATGCCCCGCACAAAATAATCGATGAATATATCTGAAACTATTACAGAGAATACTGTAGACTATAATATAACCAACACAATTGGTCTCACTAAATGTGGATCTGTTATGAAGAAGTTATGACGTTTTTACCCGAAACACCTGATTTTGATTAGTTTCAGGACTAGCCACAAACCCTATTTTCCACGGAGTGTAACTCCCAAACTACAAATACCCACAAGAGGAATTTTTAACCACAGATACTTGGCTATGTTTTCTCACTTTCATAGAAATTTCAAGATCTGAATTATTATATAAAAAAAGTTATAGCGAAAATGGTGAGATGACCTGTAAATGACATACCTTAGAAAGCACCATAAAAAAAAATTGTCCTTCCTTGCATTTCAGCCTTCTTTTCTTCACTTTCCTCAGCATTTTGGCTTAGATATACTTGGTTACCTCAGTCACCTATAGATATTCAATATCCTCAAGTGTTCCACACCAAAAATGCTCAAGAATCTCTCACAAGAAGCTCTCCATCAATACTCCAAAATATATTCCCACAAGAAGCTCTCCATTGATCCACAAAAAGG
>ML778794.1:203325-215399 GCA_009831015.1 Picea engelmannii
CATCTTGAAATAGAATGCCATGAAGGAAATGAGACAGGAAAAATAATTGAAAAGGAAGACAATTGTGAAGAAGAATTGATTAGTGCTTTAGATGAACTAAGAGAAGAAAACAATTCACTCAAGAAAGAATTGACGAAACAAAATAAAAGTTTTCACATTTTTGAAGAAGCCCAACAAGTCATCGTGAACTTAAGAACTCAGCTAGAAGAAGCCAGAAAGATCGAAGAAAATCTTGAATATCAAAAGCAGTGTTTGGAAACCAACATAGCAACACAGAAGGAAGAAGTAGAAATGAGAGAGAATATATTGACAGATCATCTTAAGGAAAGAACTAACGATCTAAACCAAATTGAGGTAGAGTTTGGTCAAGAAGAGAAAGGACTTGAAGAAGAAATAATCACATTAAAAATCTAGCTTGAAGAAGTGAAAAGAACAGAAGAAGTCATGAAGTCTCAGATAATGAATAAAGAAGAAGAGGTTGAGAAGCTTGAAGAAGAAGTTGTCACATTGAGAAGTAAAATCGTCAAGCTCAACATGAATGTTGAAGAGACAGAAACATCCACATCAGTTATAGAGAATGAAGAGAAGCACTCTAGGTTGCTAGAAAAGAAGAATGAAGAAAACAAAAAGAGTTATGCAGAAGTACTCAAAGGAAGGAATCATGGTCAACCAGAATCTAAGAAAATTATTAAATATACATCTTCAAGGGGACCATCCATGTTCAAGCCATAAAGAAGCTTCAATCATGGTCATGATCAGTAAACACAAAAATTCAGAAGGACTATGCCACAAAGAAGATCATTCACTCCCAGGTATGCAAATCTATTTTATGGTCATTGTTTTTATTGTACTAACTTTGGACATAAGGTTGCAGATTGCAGGGATTATAAAAGAAATGTTCAAGCAAGAAGTGCCTATGTGGCCGCATGTAACATTGAGTGTTACAAATGTCATAACTATGGACACATAGCTAGTGATTGTAGAAGCATGATCGATACTTCCATGAAAGATAATACTGATATCAGATATAAGAAAGTATGGATGAGAAAACAAGAAGAATAGGTGAAAAAATACTAGGTACTAGAGATCGCAAGATTGGCAATAAAACGAGATGAAGAAAATTCTACAGAGAAAAAGAAAGATGTCAGATACATAAAGGTTTGGAAAATAGCAGAAAGAAAGGAAGGGCAAGTAAATAAGGAACAGGTTCAAGAGATTTTACTTTCAGGCATTGTAGTGAAAGATGAATCCATAGACAGAAAGAAAGAAGTCAGAGCTCAGAGAGATAATGAATCTACCCATGAAGATGATGATGAATCTACCAATGAAGATGTTGATGAATAGACATCAGAGCAGGAATTGTTCTGAGCCATCCGGCTTAGATACTCAAAAGTAATATGAATATCAGACAGGGGGAGTCTATGCAATAGTTGTGATAGACCAAAGAACCATCCTTCGAGCAACTTGCAGAGTTTGAGAAGACAAATTCAGAGAAATCAGTTAGCATAAGTACAGTTTGATAGTATAATGATAAATGGGTTAGAATTATGGATAGTTGCGCAAGTAGAGTCTTTGACAGTATGGATAGAGATGGATTCGTAAGAACACTTAGCAGGTTTGGATAGATATATTATAGTGGATGATAGAATGGATTCATAGATTGGTTCAGAGAGTGGTTCATAGACAAAGGAACATTATCCTAATGGATGATAATTACACAGGAAATGGCTCAAACAATGCTAATGGATTACAAATTGACATATATTTTTTTGGAAACAGGAAGTGCATACAACAGTTCACATTAAAAACAGAGTAATGCTCAGAAACAACATTGACAAAACTCTCTACGAGCTATGGAAAGGAAGACCAACAAATGTGAAGCACTTCAGAGTTTTTGGAAGCAAATGCTACATCAAAAGAGAAGATGGCAGAATGGGAAAGTTTGAATATCGTGTGGACAAAGGAGTACTTGTTGGTTACTCAAGTACAAGGAAAATGTTATAATCTAAGATTGAACAAAGTTGTGGAAAGCATCAATGTAACAATTGATGAAACAAGAAGACTAGAATCAAAGGAAGAAAATGGATCAATGAAACAACCCTTAGAAGAAGAAGTAGAAGATGAAAAAGAAGTAGAAGAGGAATATGAAGAGGATCCGATAGAAGCAGAAGAGCAAGTTCAACAAGTATCTCCAAAGACACCCAGTAAACAAGTACAGAAGAATCATCCTTCAGATCAGATTATCGGGAACAAGGATGCAGGAGTTGAGACTAGAAGAAGAATCCGTTCACCAGAACAAATACACCTAGCACTCTTATCTACAATTGAACCAAACGGTTTTGAAGAAGCCAACAAGTATGAATTTTGGAATAAGGTCATGGATGAAGAATTGGATCAAATAGAGAAAAATGACACTTGGGAATTGGTTCCAAGACCAAAGAATAAGAATGTGATTGGCACAAAATGGGTTTTCAGGAATAAATTGAATGAAGATGGATAGGTTACAAGGAACAAAGCTAGATTGGTATGTAAAGGATATGCACAGATTGAAGGAATCAACTTTGAAGAGACATTTTCCCCAGTGGCCAAAATGGAAGCAATCCATTTGCTTTTAGCTTATGCATGCTCCAAAAATGTTAAAGTATATCAGATGGACGTAAAATCAACTTTTCTGAATGGGGAAATTGAATAAGAAGTCTACATTGAACAACCAGAAGGATTTCAGTTTTCAGAGATCACAAACTATGTGTGTAAATTAAAGAAGGCCTTGTATGGTCTAAAATAGGCTCCTAGAGCATGGTACTCCAGAATGGATAAGTATCTACAACAGGAAGGGTTCAGAAAAGGAAGTGCAGATAACAACCTCTACATCAAGGTAAGTCAAGGTAATATTTTATTAATTGAAGTTTATGTTGATGATATTATTTTTGGTAGTGATGATGACAGGTTAAGCCATAAATTTGCAAAATACATGCAGAATGAATTTGAAATGTTGTTACTTGGGGAACTATCCTTCTTTCTGGGACTTCAGATACGTCAAAGCAACCAAGGAATTTTTATTTCTCAAAAAAAATATATCAGAGAAATGCTAAAGAGGTTCAGAATGGAAGATTGCAAACCAGTTATCACTCCCATGCAAACCAGTTATCACTCCGATGCAAACCAGTTGTAAGTTGAGCAAATATGATGATTCGAAGTCTACAGATAAGAGGCAATACAGGTCAATGATTGACAACCTATTATATGTGACAACATCCAAACCAAATGTAATGTAGGCAGTTGCATAGGTGGCATGATTTCAAGCAACACCAAAGGAATCACATGTATTAGAAGTAAAGAGGATCTTCAGATATCTCAAAGGAACAGAAGAGTTTGGATTATGGTATCAAAAAGGAAAATATATATCACTTATTGCCTACATAGATGTAGGTTGGGCAGGTTGTATTGATGACCGACGAAGCACTAGTGGAGCAACGTTCTACTTGGGTGAGTGTTTAGTATCATGTCTTAGCAAGAAACAATCATCAATATCTCTATATACAGCCGAGGCAGAGTATATTGCAGTAACAACATGTTGTACACAGGTTCTCTGGATGAAAAAAACTTTGACAGATATACAGGTTGAGTATGATGATCCCATTCCAATATATTGTGATAATACAAGTGCCATCAGTATCTCAAAAAACCTGGTGATGCACTCAAGAGAAAGCACATTCCAATCAAGTATCACTTTCTACGGGAACAGGCTGCAGAAAAGAACATCAGAGTTGAGTATGTGGTCACAAAAGAAAATGTGGCAGACATCTTTACAAAACCACTTCCACGGGAAGTCTTTAAATATCTTCGCCAAAGAATTGGAGTTATTTCTATTCCAAAACGAATGCTTTTTGAATGATTATATTTTATGTCTTAGATGTACACGAAGAAACACCATAAGAGGACAATTTAGTCAGGGGGAGCAGCCCCGGATGGAAAGATACCTTTTCCATTGATGATAAAGGGGGAGGGATTTCTCATATGTAGAGGACAAAGGCATGGTTCTAGGGGGAGCACGAGTGATATGATTTCAGTATTGCATCAGAGTGTTGCCATCAATGCCAAAGGGGGAGATTGTTGATTAAGGTTGGTTGTCATTGATGTCAACCCTTGAAGAAAGCCCCGTAGCACAAAGGTTTGGTTAATGGACCCAGTATTTTTTGATGTAAATATGACTCATTATTGTTTTGTTTTGGTTTATAAGAAGTAAATATGGATGAACTCCAAAGTGGTCCCCTTATGGTGAAAGCTCTCACGGGAAGATGCTTTGAGGAGTAAGAGAACTCATGCTTAATTGTGGAATAATGAGATGAAGGAAAATGAATTTTTCAGGTAAACTATCATATATGTATAGTTCTTGTCATGCCATTTCTGGTGGTATGTGGAACGTCACATAACTCCTCACAGTTAGAAAGTTATGGCCATGATAAGTTGGATACCCCAGGTTTGGGTAATGGACCCAAGTTTGTTTGATGGGTAAAGGTATGCGTTATGATATATTTTTAGATAATAATATTCTATATTGATAGTACATGTCATTCCATTTCTGGTGGTATGTGGAACGTCACATAACTCCTCACGGTTTGAGATTTATGGCCTTACAAAGTTGAAGAACCCTCATATGTCATCTAGAAGCCCCAAAAGGTCAAAGTAGTCAAAGTGGTTTAAGAGATTTTAAATGGTAAGTAATAAAGTGAAGTGATGAGTGTATTATAATTCAAATTGAATACAAAATAAATTATTTCAATAATAAATTTAATGGAGAAATTAGAAGTGGACCCAACCCTAAAATAAGGAAAGTGGACCCAACCCTAAAATAAGGAAAGTGGGCCAAGTGACCTAGAAGATGTTTTTAAGGAAGCTACTTGGAGAGTATAAATAAGAGGCAAGGCTCTCTCATTTGAATTAAACTTGAGCATATTGAATATCTATATGTGTCTGAGGTAACCAAGGATATCTAAACTAGAATTCTGAGTGAAGGTGAAGAAAAGAAGGCCGAAATGCAAGGAAGGATAAATTCTTTTGATGGTGCTTTCTAAGGTATGTTATTTACAGGTCATCTCACCATTTTCGCTATAACTGTTTTTATATAATGATTCAGATCGTGAAATTTCTATGAAAGTGAGAAAACATATCCAAGTATATGTGGTAAAAAATTCAGCTTTTGGGTCATTGTATTTTTGGAGTTACACTCTGTGGAAAATAGGGTTTGTGGCTAGTCCTGAAACTAGTCAAAAACATGTGTTTTGGGTAAAAACATCATAAATACTTCATAATAGATCCAAATTCAGTGAGACAAAACGTTTTGGTTAGGGAATAGTCCATAGTATTCTATGTAAAAAATTCATATCATTTCAACAAATATTTCATGTGGGGCACGCTCTACAATGTCTCTCTCTAGAATAAGCCAGAATTCAGCAAGGTATGCCATTTTTGCTATAAATCATTTTCTGAAAGGTTCCAAGTAGTGACACTTGGAGGAATTGCATAAAACACACTGAAAAACATTTTTTATCAGTTTCATATCATTATACATTACAGGTACAAAGTTATGATTACTTCAAGTCAGGGTTGTTGACTAATCCAAAACTAGGCATGTGAGACTAAATAAAATTTTGATGAAAATGCTAGTCTCTTGTTGTTAAAGTTAAGGAAGGTTTGAAAGAATGTGATCATATACACCAGGTATATTATAGAGTTATATTTTGGATGATGAAATTGATGAGGGCTTTTGGTTGAGTTACATGTTGAGTACATGGTTGAGCCAAGTAGTTGATGAGTTGGCACATACATGAGGGGTATAGATGATGATGTTGGTACATATTGATGATTCATAGTTGATGAGTAGTTGACACATGATTGGTACATACTTGGTACATGGTTGGATGCACTTGTTTATGGTATAGGTTGATTACAGGTTGGTGCATGGTTGATGCACTTGTTTATGGTACAGGTTGATTACAGGTTGTTTGGTACAGGTTGGTGCATGGTTGATGCACTTTTTTATGGTATAGGTTGATTACAGGTTGAGGTACAAGTTGATGCATGGTTCAGATCTATTGGTACAGGTTTACAACAGTATATCTCATAGTGATAGTGTGACAATGGTTCCATTATTCTACTTCTACTTCAGGGTGGCAGGACGGGGCAAGGACACATGGTTGTAGCCACCTTCCGGTTGTAGCCACAGAACATAGGGGGTTGTAGCCTCCTTCTGGTTGTCTCCATAGAATTGGGGAGTTGGAGATTCCCTCAGGTTGTAGCCTGAGAAACTAGGGGGTTGGAGCCTCCTTCCAGTTGCAGCTGGAAAACAAAGGAAGTTGGTTCTTCCAATGAATGTAATTCTTCAAGACATATAAGAAAATACATTTTGTAGTTTTCTCTGATTTGGGTTTCCATGTAAAACACTGGTGTACTGTGTATGTGTATGATTGTTCATTTGTTCATTTCTTATTTACTCTACAGTTATTGGATGATAATTCTTCATTGATATAACACTTAGATTATATGGTTAAAAATGATTAAATTACTCTATTACTGATTCACCCCCCCCTCAGTAATCCAACATTAGCAATGTTTCATTTACAACTGCACAATTATTACGAGCTATAATTGCTGCAGTATTCTTGTCATCAACAAAATCCAGATACTTCCTAAACTTAGTGATATATGTTGCTAAATAATCCCATAGAACATGTTTGGCTCCTTGCAATGGACCTTTTCCTTTTATCCTTGACTTTAACTTGGAAATCTTTTCCTGCAAAAAATTGTTCTCTTTTTGGACTTGCTCACTCTTTTCACTCCTTTGAGAAACTTCCTACTTCAACTTTTGATTTTCTTCTTTTAACCCATTTATTTCCCCATCTTTCAAGATAATTTGTGACATGGATTTTACTATGTCATCATCCTCTATATCCACATTCTTTTCGTGACTGGGGCCTGCAAACATAAATTTTTCCATCAGTTCTTCTTTTTCTTTCATCCAATCCCCTTTCTCCTTCTCCAGCTGCACCATTTTGGCTTTATAACTTAACACCTCTTGTTGTAGTGATTCATTTTATTGCTCAATTGTTGTAAGCTCTAGAGTTTGTACATGCTCTAATGATGGAATTTTTAGCTTCTTCTTGAGATTCTGAATAGTATTCTCTTTTTCATCCAAAAGCTTCTTCATTCGCCGAGCATTTTTTGGATCTGCCACACAAGCTAAAAAAATTGTTTCAAATCTTTTGATTTGAACCTGCCAATATGTGTTAGCTACTTTTTCTTGTTTAAATTGACTCTCAATATTAGACACCAATGATGTCAACTCAGATTTCTTCAATGTCAACTGCAACAAATATGCATAAATCATATCACTGGTTTGCTTATGAAATTGTATCTTGTCTGGTGCATTGATTTGGTCATATCTTATCTTTACCTATAGCACCTTGTCTTCATCTGCGACTGCAATGTTCAAAGTATTCTTCAAATGATCCCTAATAGTAATTAGTGAAGTTGTCTCTTGAGATAATTTTCTGACTTCAGGGAATAATTTCCAAGCTTCTTTTAATGCCAGTGTCTTCTTCTCTGTATACTGCTTAATGATATCTTCTTTTGATTTATATGGATCTCCTTGAACATATGCAAATACATTCCCTTGACTGTGGAAAAAAAATGAGGTATCTTTAATTTCTGGTTCACCTTTCTCCCTTTCAACAAGAGCATAACCTCCCTGATATTTTGCCTATGTTTCTTCCTACAAATCAATAATATCCTTTACCTAAGTAATATTCATCCTTTTGCTGACAGACTGTTCCCCATCTACCTCCATTTCTATTGTCTCTGAAAAACTCTTTTGTTCAATAATGCAACTTTAGCAGGGGTTTGGATAGTAATTGTGTGAGAACTAACTTTCCCTGCATCCTCTTTCATCTCAGTTGACTTTTCACCTTCCTTAAAACTCTCCAAATTGGCTATTTTATCTAGCCCTTCTACTGTTTGGTGATCATATGGAGAATTTTTGTTTTTTTGTCTTCTAATGCCATGAATATAACTCTTTTTTTTTCTCACTATCACTGACTTCATCTTCATCTGATGATGAGATGTCTTGTTTGGTGCATAAACTTTTCTTGAAAACTTTCTTTGTGGTTCTTTTGCCTTTATATGTTTGTTTTCTTTTTGAGTAACCTTCATCACTTCTCTTTTTTCTATGAGGACATTTGTTAGAAAAATGACCAATACCATCACAATTAAAACAAATTAAAGGAATCTTACCTCTATACATGTCGTCGATTCCCTTGTTCAGTATTTTGACAAAGTAGGCCACTTCTTCATCATCTTCTGAGATGTCACTATTGTTGCTATGTTTTTTTTCTTGTTGCTTTCCCTTTTGCTTTGATCTTTTGGATGATTTGAGGGACACTTCTTTTACATCTGGATTTTCCTATTCAATTCTCATTTCATATGTTGTGAAGATTCCATGTATTTTGTCCATGCTTATTGAGTTTAGATCTACTCTTTCTTCTAGTGCTGATATCTTAAGTTCAAATCTCATAGGAAGAGATCTTAGTACCTTTTGAACAATTATAGATTCGTTGATTTCTTCTCCCAATCCCATGATTGCATTTACTGTTTCATTGACTCATAAGAAGTAAGATGCAATATTCTCATCTTCCTTCTTCTTTAGTTGTTCTAACTAGCCTCTGTAAGTTTGAAGCTTTGTTGCTTTGACTTTTGAATCTCCTTCATAAATATTTCAAAGTTTGTCCCAAATCTCTTTAGCGGATTTACAATGTACAACTTTGGTGAATATCGTTTCACCAAGACCATTCAGAAGTGCATTTGTGGCTTTGGAATTATTCTGACTGAGTTTCACTACTTTGTCATTTGTTGGCGGAACTGCTGGTACTGTGTATCCATCTACAATTGATTTCCAAATTTCAAATCCCTGTGCCTGTATATATGTATTCATCCTTATGATCCAAAATGCATACTTTTTTCCATCAAACTGTGGTATTCCATTTTTATACAAGTTGTTGCTCTCCATGATCTACCTTTCAATGGTTAAACTGATTTATGAAGGAACTTGCTCTGATACCAATTGTTGGATTAATGAGAGGGGGGGTGAATCAATAATAGAGAAATCTAATCCTTTTTAACCATATAATCCAAGTGTTATATCAATGTAGCATTATCATCCAATAAATGTAGAGTAAATAAGCAATGAACAAATGAACAATCATACACATACATAGTACATCGATGTTTTACGTGGAAACCCAAAGAGGGATAAAACCAAAGAATGTTTTTTATTATATGTCTTGAATAATTACATTCATTGGAAGAACCAACTTCCTTTGTTTTCCAACTGCAACTGGAAGGAGGCTCCAACCCCCTTTTTTCTTAGGCTACAACCTGAGCGAAGCTCCAACTCCCCAATTCTATGGCTACAACCAGAAGGAGGCTACAACCCCCTAAGTTCTTCGGCTACAACTGGAAGGTGGCTACAACCACCTTTCCTTGCCCCATACAACCTCCCTGACGTATAAGTAGAATGATGAAACCACTGTCACACTATAACTGTGAGATATACTACTGTAAAACTGTATCAACATGTACCACTGACCTGCATCCAACCTGTACAACTTCCCTGTAATCAATATGTACCTGAATTGAACATGTATCAACAAAAATACAACAGGTACGTGACCTGTAGTGTTGTAACACAAATATGTACGCACCCTATCTATTATGCAGCCCGCGTATGTACGTGACCAAAATGTTATGAAACCTGTGTATTCATTCTGAAAGCTAGGGTTTCCTTTCTCTTGAAAACTTCTGACTCTCTGTAACTTATTTCACATAGATATGTAACCTGTCACTATGTCCAGACTGTACCTGTACCATGTGCTTGCATCTTCTTTACCCAAAAGCTCTATATATCTCTCTAGTCATGTGCCATATAAATGTGTGTAATCATAAACAAGTATAATATCCCTCACATGATCCAGACATGAAACCCTCTCTAGTATTCAGCCTCTCAATACATCAACCACTTCACAAATAGAAGCTCTCAACCATGTACCATAGAAACCCTTAGCTATATGCCAAGAAATACAAGATGTGCCACAACTCTAACAAGATGTATCAATGATAAATTATACCAGCATTGTATTTCTATAGTTATGACTTATACAAAAGTTCCCATGCATCCACTAGTCTCTCTAGGGAGAATTATCAAATCTCCATAACCATTTCTCATGCATACATCAAAATCCAACTATTCATAGAAATAATACATACCTTTTGAACCAATGGATAGATCTGATGTATCTGAGCATTGTAGACCTTCTTGGGAGCTTGATCTCAGAATCTAGAACCTCTTCATCTTCATCTCTTCAAGTTTCCATGGCTTTACCAACATGTACGCACCCTAATACACTTCCAGACCACATATGTACGCACCCTAATACATTGTCAGCCCTCATACGCCTCTGTTTGTATGCACCCTAATACACTGTCAGCCCACATACGCCTCAGAAACTAGGGTTTTTTATTATTCGTTGTAATTCCAAAACTTTCTCCGTGAACCCTTCGTACTACCTCATAATTTCACAACTTCAGATGTATCAATGAGTACTTGTAATAATCCTTACACAACAAAAGATATTCAATGTGTTCAAGTGTGATTAAATGAGAGAGCCTTGCATTTTATTTATACTTTCATATAGCATCCCACTTTCCTTTTTTTAGGGAGTTCTCCATTAACTTTATAATTTAAATAATTTATTTTGCAAGCACTTTGACTTTGTCGGGGGTGGTTTTCATTTACACCGCCCTGACCTTTGCAATGAACCTTGTATCGACACGTACCCCGACGGCTATACCACGATTTTCATTGTGGAACCCGGTTTAGTAATTAATGCCCGATCACTTTCAACCTCTGCAATTAATATCAACCATTGATCTAAGACTCACGATCTGAGTGGCCCCGCCACATTTCTCTAATGCTTTGCCACTTTTAGCACCTCTGCCAAGTTTTTAACGTTCCGCCAGTTTAGAATATTGCTAACCAGATAAGATATTATATAACATATATAATATTATATATGTTATATATTATATAACATATATAATATTATATATGTTATATATTATATAACATATATAATATTATATATGTTATATATTATATAACATATATAATATTATATATGTTATATATTATATAACATATATTATATATTATATAACACATATAAGATATAATATATGTTATTTATTATATAACATATCTTATATATGTTATAACATATATAATATATGTTATATAATATATCTTATATATTATATAACATATGTTGGATTACTGAGAGAGGGGGTGAATCAGTAATAGCGTAATTATAATTTTTTTTCTTCAAATGTTATATCAATGTAGAATTAATATCCAATAATGAGCAGTAAGAAATAAACAAACACACACATACACAGTACACCAGTGTTTTACGTGGAAACCCAAATCGGGAGAAAACCACAGAATGCTTTTTCTTATATGTCTTGAAGAATTACATTCATTGGAAGCACCAACTTCCTTTGTTTTCCAGCTACAATTGGAAGGAGGCTCCAACCCCCTAGTTTCCCAGGCTAAAACATGAGGGAAGCTCCAACTCCCCAATTCTCTGGCTACAACCAGAAGGAGGCTACAACCCCCAATGTTCTCCAGCTACAACCGGAAGGTGGCTACAACCACCTGTCCTTGCCTTGTCCTGCCACCCTGAAGTAGAAGTAGAATGACGTAACCACTGTCACACTATCACTATGAGATATACCACTGTAAACTGGTACCAATAAATCTGAACAATGCATCAACCATGCATCAACCTATACCTCAACCTGCAATCAACCTGTACCATAAAAAAGTGCATCAACCATGCACCAACCTGTAATCAACCTGTACCATAAACAAGTGCATCCAACCATGTACCAAGTATGTACCAATCATGTGTCAACTACTAATCAACTATGACTCATCAATATGTACCAACATCATCAACTATACA
>ML778794.1:216666-227735 GCA_009831015.1 Picea engelmannii
GGGGACCACTTTGGAGTTCATCCATATTTACTTCTTATCAACCATGAAAAAACAATAATGAGTCATATTTACATCAAACAATATTGGGTCCATTACCCAAGCCTTTGTGCTACGGGCCTTTCTTCAAGGGTTGACATCAATGAAAACCAACCTTAATCAACAACATATATAATATATGTTATAACATATATCAGACTTGGTAAATGAAATTCTATCATACTTGGTAGGGATCCATGGTTGGGCAACAATGGTCATCACATTCTCCCCGATAATTTAATTGATAGTTTGCATGAGAGAGGTTTTTTCCATCTGAACCATATTGCATATGAGCAACAAACTTTGATTTGGAGCCAGGGATGGAAATATGCTCAAGCTTTGAATTTAAAAGATCATTTTACTGTACCTTGGAATGATTACATCCAGTCTCTCAAGATAAGCCACATCATAATCAAAGATCAGGAAGATGAACTACTTTGGAAACTCAGTCCTTTCGGGTTATATTCTCCAAAAGAGGGTTCTTCTTTCCTGATGAGCAATATCATCCAACAAGCCCTTGATTGGTGCTAGAAGGAGTTCTGGAAATCCAAATGTCCTCTTAAGGAAAGATTGTTCATGCCGTGCATATTAAGGAAAAATGTCCCTACGTGGGAAAGAATGAAATTCGGGGGATTGGAAGGGTCGGGTTGGTTCTCTCTCTGCAAGGGGGGTGAGGAAATATCTCCACACATGTTCTTGGGATGCCCTTTTTCAATCCAAACTTGGAGATTTTCTTCATTTGATTTGGGTCAAACATGCTCCTAGCATGGGCCCTCTATCGAAGAGGCCTGGAAGACTTGGGTACATGACCATAGAAATAAAAATATCAAGGCTCCACCCCTCCTCATTTATTGGGGAAACTGGCTTTCTTGAAACGTTTCTATCTTCAATGAAAAGGCCTTGCTTACCAATATAATTGTAGCCAAAATCCTAGCTATCCTTTCACATTTTCCACATGAGAAAGATGCCCCCCTAGGCAGGTATTGGGGGAACATATAAATATCACAAGAACTTGGGATTTCTTTTATGGTGCTTCCTAAGACAACAAACATCATTGTGGGAGAGGGTGTGTCCTTCATCTCTCCCCATCTCATTTCTATAAGTTAAAGTGGGGTTTGGGATAGGGAACAAATAATTATGCAGAACTTATGGCCTTAAATGTCTTTCTCACTTTTGTTGGGGAAAAAGGGATCTTAAACCTTCATATCTTTGGAGATTCAATGGTGGTCATCAATTGGTTGAGGAAAACTCAAATGTGTCATAACATAAATATTACTTCTATCCTTGAAGAAGGCTTTTTAATTACAAATATATTTACAAATTTGTCATTCAAACATGTCTACATGGAAAGGAACGTCACAACAAACACCTTATCTAAAGAGGGCTCTCGGGCAGGGGCACATCATAAAGTTCTTGGATGGGTAGAAATATGAACATTATCACAGAGATTTTATAGAACAAATGGGTCAGCCATGATCCAATGCCTAAGTTTTTTCTCTTTTTGTCTATAGTTCGAATACAATCAATTGGACAGGTTACAGACTAACAACATTTTTGGGAGGGGTCCCCATGAGGCATGTTCATAAATTTATATAGTTGCTATAGTTTATATGATGCATAGTTTTATGATTTCCAGTTTTTAGAACCATACTTTTTTGTTTATAAAGATTAGAAAAATACACTCTTTTGTGAACTGTGTATCTATGACTTCAGTTTCCAGTCTTGGTAGCATAGAGAATTTACGTTTTTTTCCTTTGGAAAAAACATATATTATATATGTTATATATATTATATATGTTTTATATTATATAACATATATTATATATGTTATATATATAACATATATCTAGGAAGAGGAGATAATTCATTGGGCATTGGTAAGGTACTGATGTCCTTGTTATGAACGCTTAATACATGGAAGGATGAGGGAAATTTATTTCTCTAAAAAAATGTTCATCAAGTTGTACATCATCATATACAATTGCTCTTAGGTGCACGAGAGAAATTGGAAGCTCCTTGTGGGGTCGAACCTGAAGAAGCCTCTACTTCAAATGAAGAAGAAACTTCACCCAAATCAAAATTGGGCAAAGTAGTGTCCAAGCCAGGATTATTATGGTCCACAATCCAATCCTTCAAAGGCCCTAAATGATACTCTTCTTACCTTATGGAGATAAAGTGGATATTCAAATGTATGCACATGAGATCTTTAGTTTTATTTGAACCCAACCTATCATGTTTTATTGAGAAGATAATGCCATAGCCCCTTGTGACATGAGATATTTAGTTTTCTTTGTATCCAACTTATCGAGTTTTATTGAGAAGATAATGCCATAGCCCCTTATGAAGTAGCACAAAAGATTAGGGCCAAAAAATATTTTAGCCCCGCTCTATGAATGGTTCACCACTCCAAGGTGCCAAATTATTTTTATCATTAAATGATGTAAAGTAAACAAGGTTCCCTAATCTGTAAGCAAAGTGTTATTTCTTTGAATCACTTACATTAGAGGAATTTTGAGGTTAAAAATGGGTTTCAAAACAAAAAATCTGCTAACAATATTGGTTCCATGTAAGCTTCCCTATTGGCATGAAAGGGCACACACCATCAATGGTTCCCATGGGGTACAATATAATACATAGTTAAATTAGGTTTAGTTAGACTAAGGGTAGGCTAGGTTAGGTTGAGTTGGTAGGGTAAGAAAAGATACAGTATGTAAGATGATTAGGATAGGTTACATCAAGTTAGGGTTGGAAGGTGAGAGCAAGGTAAGGTAGGGGTTGGTAGGGTAAAGTGAGAATTAGGTTTGTTAGGGTAAATATGCATACATTCATGAATGAATGAAACAAACTACGCATAATAAATGAAGTAAATCACTACAAAGCACATGAAAGGTAAATAAATAAAACAACATATAAAAAGACAGATTCATGAGAATTAATTATGTACCTTTTTGTACAATTGATGCAGCCTCTCCAGGCAGGCTAGTGATCAGTTTCAATTCCTAGTGTGAAGTCCTATAGAAATAAATGAACCATGAAATATTAAATTTATGATAAAGAATTTAAGAAATAGACATGCATTTCAAAATATACATGAATATATAATACATAATAATAAAGAGCATTACCTTATTGAGCTTCTCTTTGTTCCGAGAATAGTTTAATATTCTCTACTGAACAGGGCCAACCATGTGAAGGTGGATGCTCATATGGCCTCCACCCCCCCTCACATCACTCTCAATTCCCCATACCCAATGCATGTACTTGAAAATAAATGAATTTATGTGCAAATATGTGTTTTTCATCATAAAGAAAAATTCAACATCCATTCATTAAGTACTTACAACATTCATTGATTCATTCATTCATTCGTAAGAAAAATATATTTCATGAAATTAGTTTATATTATCAAAAATAATATGTCATAATGTTATTACAATCACTTCTTTTTTGGATTTTTTCTTTTCAAAAATTCAGAAATCAAGTGATCATCTTCTACAACATCTTTATCAGTTCTTATGGTCGCCTATGCAACTTATCTTATTGTTTTTCGGGTTGTGTACTCACGACATGGAATATGTTGTTGTAAGGTTCTAGGATCTACTACAATAATGAAGAAATGTTAAATTGATATGTTTTGTTTATATCATTACAAGTATTTCATTAATAAAAACAACATTAGAGTGGTGCTCTTTACCTGATGGGGCCACATCATGTACTTCATCTCCTTGTCTAGTTGTCTGATAATATTGTACATGATGACCCTCTGCATGATCATATTGTACATGATGACCCTCTACATGATCATCTTGTACAACATGACCTTCATTGGTCAATCATTATCCATCCTGGGAATTATGTGTATTGTGGCTTTCCTGCTTAAAACAAAGAGGCTCAATATTTTGTGGCCAAAATTAATATTTGATTTTATTTACCTACATGAAGGGTGGATCACTGGAAGAATGTGTTAGCCCAACTCCCAATATTATTCAGCATTCAAAAATAGCTGCAAAGCCGTGCTGGAAGCCAAGACTCAAGTCGTCCTCCGTTGGCACTTCGTTGAACCGATCGGCTTGCAATTTTGCATAAGATTATCAATTTATATTTTATGGTGAAATAAAAACAAATTTATATCTAATTTATTATTTGGATACAATATTTGAGTTATTGATACTTACAATTCGTGCCACCATATTCAAATAACCACTAGGCCCAAGCTTATGTTGGCCATGCTTTTCTAGTTTGGCTTTGTTGCCTTTGATGTGTCTGGTAGCCTATGAAAAGTTTTAAATACGTTATATGTTGCAAATTTCATGTAAAAATAAAGAGTAATAAACATATAATTACATTATAGAATATAAGCACATGGATTTCCACTCCATTACTGGAATCATTGGAGGGCACTCATACCTAGGGTTCATTTCTATATGAACCCTATATTGGTCCCTCACAATCTTCATATGTTGGTTGGATTTCTTAAGGACCTCCCCTCGGTTGAAGGTCTCAACACTGAACAATCCAATCAAGCGATTAATTAGCTCATCTTTTAAATTTTTTCGTTGTTTATACCACCCTGTGCAGATGGTGGGCTTAAAGATCTCAAGTGACCAATCATTTAGATGTTTAAATATAGCATCATTTCCTGCAAAATGATCATGTCATCATTACTTTAAAAAGAATGATCTATGAGTAAATTTCAATCATATTATATATAATAGTTAAAACATTTCCATTAATACCTGGGATCTTCTCTATCTTTATGGGAATGACATTTTCGTCCACCAAAAATGTGGTATGTATTGTTCCCATGCTAATAACACAGGAATATCCAGGAAATGTTGCTTGATAAATATCAATACTACTCTCTGATGAATCGACCCCCTAACCATGTTCTGCATGATCTATCGTGTGTCGAGCAGTAGAGGGTGCACCCACATATTCCATATAGGGTGTCCTGCTATGTGTTGGCGAATGTTCAGTTGAAAAAATGGCACATTTTTAGATGCACGTGGGGTAGATGCACGTGATGTGAAGACTCATCAGTAGCATCAATAGTAGCAGTAGGCCCCTTACTAGGATTATGTGGACGCAAATACTCCTGTAAAAACAAACCATATTTTAGTTCATGACATATAAGAGTATAAAATATAAAACCATAAATGAATTCATCTTCTAATTAAATATCCCACAACTTACATTCAACGACTGAGCTCTCATCGTCAAATGATCAATCTTTTCTCTAATCTCTTACATTTGCAACTAAATGAATACCAAACGAAGGATTTCCACATTTTTTTTTTACAGACTTCTTTAACATATGAAAGGGGTTAAGTGATGATGCGATGTCATCATCACACATTAGCTCATCCACATCCATTTCTATGGATATATCTGCTAATGGATACGTAGTCCATGACAAAAATATAGAAAACATTAATATCGAAAAAACCAATATAGAAATATATGAAACCAATAGACTCACAAAAAAAACATAATAATATAACATATTTATTTTGTACAGTTACTATGGTTTATATCGACTGGGCCGAGGATGGTGTCCTCTGATCTATCGGGGACTTGCTCCGGTCAGGCATAGCCTGCAGCAAAAATATTGAAAACATTAATATTGAAAACACATAATTTAAAAAAACATTTCTTATATTTAATTTGTACCATTTACAATGGGGTATACCTGCTGCCCCGACGATGGCATCATCTCATCCATTGGGGACTTGCCCGATCAACAACCTGCAAAAAAAATATTGAAACCATTAATATTAAAATGAAACCAATAGACTCTTGAAAAACCATAATTAAAAATGAGGTATACCTGATGCTTAGAGGATGGTGTCATTTAATGAAACATATTCCTTATATTGCTTATATCAAAATGAAACATTAACAAAAAACATTAATGAACAAAAACATAAGTTATTAGATTAATTAATTACAGGTTTGGTGAAATGTTATATTTACCACTCCCATAGTAACAATGCTTGTATCTATTCAATTCAAATTGTAATTGATCAACAACTCTTCCCCTGAAGCTATTGATTTTATGACACACACAAAAACATGGTTTCCTTCACGCCCCTCAAATACACAATTGGGTTGTTTATTTTTAGACCTAGGTTGTGTACTGTTTATAAACCCTGCAATATTCCTTGATGCTTTTGGCCTTCCACCAATGTACATAATCAATCCTTTATTTTGATTATTGTCTTTTAGTTGTAAATAATTTCCAGAAAATTTGTATATGCACATATATTGGACCAACCGCATCCAATCTCTGTAATTGTAGTAGGGTCTGACATACTCCATCAATTCAGTACATCTATCGTAGCCCACCTTTATGCCATCCATACAAAACAACCCCAAACCGTGTAATGAAGATGGTGCAATCCGAAATATCCTCCCGTTCACACAAAAATCTGTGTTTACACGAGGAAGATCCTTGGCTACCCATTGCTTCACTAGATGTTTGTACCTCAAGGGCACCTCAATGTATCCTATGGTCTCATCATCATAAGAACATGACCCCCCTTCTGTGAGAAAAAATTCCATTCGTTTATGCAATTTTCTTCTAATCTTTTGACATCTAGTTTATCTCAGTCTTTTAGGCCTACTAGATGAATCACTATCCTATAGTCTTCCTGAAATTCCCTCACTCAAGGAGGATAGATATGACAAATACCTATTTGGTTGTACCTTCACTACTCCATCAAATGAGAGAAATAGTTAACAAACATTTGTATAAGGCGATACAAATATCTTGATTCAAAAATATGATTCATTAATAAATCCTCTCACTCTCCTATGAATACCTCATCTCATATTTCTCCTCAATGTGTAAAAAAAATTAACTACTTACAAACCCTTGTATACACCCACCCATCCATCATCCTTTCAAGCATCTTACTCTCTATTTAAGATTTCTTCACTAATCATAGTGTGACTGCAAGATTTGATTTATGTCTATACATATATCTATGCACCATAATTGAGAAAGGAAGTATTGTATGTCACCCTCGATCAAATACTATCGAGGGAATTTGGTTTTTTTGTTTGTTCTTGTTGTGAGGAGATATGGAAACAAGAAAGTCATTATAATAGTCATGGTCTATTCAACTTCCAACAAGAAAAACAAAAGGGACTATGGTATATGGCATTGGTAAGAACAAGTTTTGGAAGGATTGGCTTGTTTATTCAAAAGTTGAAATAATGGGATCCATTTGGGAAAATTATTTAAGCACTTTGTGGAGGTACATGGCCATGAAATATGCTTGATGGATGATGTTGAAGAAGCATTATCAATTTAAGGATTATTTTAGAGATCAGTTAATTTAAAGAAATAAATTGTTTGCATTTTGTTGATGATACCTTAGTCATGTGGAGAGAATCAACAATAATAGTTGAGATGTTTAAGCTAGTGTTGGATCAATTCATGAATGTGTTAAGCAGTCACATTAACAAAGGAAAAGGTCATGTGTATGGGTGGAACACCTCTCCCCATCAAGTTGCATAAGTTGCATAGTGCCATAAAGTTTCATAAGGTTGCATAAGTTGCATAGTTGCACATAGTATCATAAAGTTGCATAGTTGCACATAGTTGCGTAAAGTTGCATAAAGTTGCATAAGTTGCATAGTTGAGTAAAGTTGCATAAAGTTGCATAGTTGCATGTTGCATGCATGACATGCAATGCATGTATGTCATGTGCATGAAAAATTAGTTTTCATGCATTGCCAAGTCAAGGGTGAGTTGTAATTGAAGTCTCAAGTCAAGTCTCAAGCAAAAGTTAGGTCGAAAGTAAAATTCCTATGAGCTAGAAACAAACAATCTTTTTGATATTGCAAATGATGTAAATGTATTGATCTGGTGCGTTGGCTCGTGTAACACTATCCACCATGAAGAAATTTGAATTGCAATGTATAAGAGTCAAGTTGAATGAGTTGTTAAACTTTAGTTGTAAAAGGTCAAGTTGTAAAAGTCGAGTTGCATAAAGTTGCATAGTTGCACATAGTTGCATAAAGTTGCATAAGTTGCATAGTTGCACAAAGTTGCATAGTTGTATAAAGTTGCATAGTTGCATGTTGCATGCATGACATGAATTGCATGCATGCATGTCATGTGCATGTTGAGTTAGTTCGTATGCATTGCCAAGTCAAGGGCGAGTTGTAACTGAAGTCTCAAGTCAAGTCTCAAGCAAAAGTTAGGTTGAACATAAAATTCCTATGAGCTAGAAACAAACAATCTTCCCGATATTGCAAATGATGTAAATGTATTGATCTAGTGCTTTGGCACGTGTAACATAGTTATCCATCATGAAGAAATTCAAATTTCCATGTATAAGAGTCAAGTTGAATGAGTTGTTAAACTCAAGTTTTAAAAGGTCAAGTTGTAAAAGTCGAGTTGCATAAAGTTGCATAGTTGCACATAGTTGCATAAAGTTGCATAGTTGCACATAGTTGCATAAAGTTGCATAAGTTGCATAGTTGCATAAAGTTGCATAGTTTACCATAGTTGCATAAATTTGCATAAGTGTTATTGTAATTCAAGGTGTTATTATAATGATATTGGTTTTGATACCGTCAAATATGATCAATCCATTTATTATCTATTTAAGAAAAAAATGATAGTATCAAAGTATTGGATATGTTCTTAGACAAGTTCTATCTCATGCCCAACCAATTTCTTCATCATGTTTTTCGCCTTCTAGATGACCATGGGTGGGGCTCTGAGTTAACAAAAGGGTTCATGGTGGATTTGAGGGACATAACTCTTTTGGCCCAAGATAAGTACCAAAGAGCGTTAATCTTCACTTTGAGGATGCTTATCTCAATGAACTTGTTTATTTTCTACCACATGGGATAGAGACTTTTGGTCTGGTATTTGAGCCCCTTTATTATGTTCTAGTTAAGTCCCCTGATAAGATTTTGGTCAACAGAGTGAGGCATAATGTGTTTGATTTCCTTCTGGAAAGTGGGAATAAACTTATTAAGTGCAGACAAGAGAAATGACAAGGTCATGATGTTGTCGTTGATGGTGAGGATAAAGTGGAGAAGTTTTGATCCATTGTAGTTACAATGGGCATTGAAAATGGGCTCTTTGAGTTGGCTACTGCAGATTCGACTCTGCAGACCAACAAGAAAGTTATATATGCTTTGTATGAGGATTTCAGCAAGTTGGAGAAGTATTTCTTGGTGTCTAGCATATCTATTGTCCCGAATGGGGTGAATAAGAGACCCTTATAGATCTTTAGAAGAGATCTTGCAATCCCTCTCCCTTCCTTATGGAGTGTATGTCCTATCGGTTGAGCACCTAAAGGGTGGCCCTAACAGAGTGCCTACCTAAAGGACCTATTGATTAGGGTTCTATTGATTGAGCTCTCTCTGTCAATTTAGCTCTCTCTCAGAGACCATATTGATGAGGATTAGTTGGGAGAGGCGAAAAAAATTAGTTTAGGATAATTGTTCTCACATAATTAAACTAAGAAAAATCAGAAATTACTGATTTTGGTGGCATGATTTCAACCCCTGATCTATCCACTCCACGATTGCTGACAGTTTTGGCCGGATAGGGCTCCTCTACTTTTGTCACTATACAAATTCACTAGATAGGGCCTCCTTTGACTCTCTCTGTCACTGTCGAGGGGATTTTCTATGCTCACAGTCGGGTTTTGTTGCTCTGCTAGACTTGGGAATGGGCACGATGGTTTTGCTAGTGCCCTACTAGTTTGGGAATGGGCACAATTTTGGTTTTAGTGTGTCTTTATATGAGTTATATGTTTTGTTTTGTTTTTTTATTTTTTGTATTTAATATAATTAATATATTTTTTGGCCCCATTCACATTAATTATTCTATAGGCTTGTTGTTTTATTGTCAATTTTTTTGTGTGAGTGATCATGTTTGAGTTTGGAAACCCTCCCATACCATCAATGCATGTGTCTAGTCTAACCATGTCAAATTTCAGTCCATACAAGCACAAATTGAAAATATTTCAACGTTGGCCCCATTCACATGTCATGATTTATATGCATCATTTTTGCTGCTCTACTAGTCTATAGGCTTGTTGTTTGATTGCGAAATTGTTTTTGTGAGTCATGTTTGAGTCTGAAAACCATCCCATACTATCTTTTCATGCGTCTAGTCTAACCATGTCAAATTTATGTCCATACAAGCACAAATTGAAAAAATTCAATGTTGGCCCCATTCACATGTCACTTATAAGCAGGGTCAAGTACATGAGCATGCACACCTTATTTTTAGGTTTTGATAGATAACCAAAAAATATTTGATTGTCAAATTATTTGTTTGAGTCCATAAACCCTCCCATACCATCAATGCATGCGTGTTTTCCTAACATGTCATGAAATTTCAGTCCATACAAGCACAAATTGAAAAAAAAATCAACATTGGCCCCATTCAAATTAATTATTCTATAGGCTTGTTGTTTTATTGTCGAATTGTTTATGAGAGTCATGTTTGAGTCTGGAAACCCTCACATACCGTCAATTCATGCGTCTAGTCTAACCATTTCAAATTTAATTCCATACAGGCACAAGTTGAAAAAAAATTCAACGTTGTCCCCATTCACATGTCATAATTTATATGCGCCGGTTTCAAGTACATGAGAAGGATATTCCACCCAAAAAATTGGCCTTGTCACCCTTCACATTAATTATTCTATAGGCTTGTTGTTTGATTGTGAAATTTTTTGTGGGAGTCATGTTTGAGTCTAGAAACACTCCCATATTGTCATTGCATGCGTCTAGTCTAACCATGTGAAATTTCAGTCCATTCAAGCACAAGTTGAAAAAATTTCAACGTTGGCCCCATTCACATGTCATGATTTATATGCATAGGTTTCAAGTACACGAGAAAGCGTGCCTTATTTTTGAGTTATTAAATATTATATAATAACGAACTAGGTAAAATAAGCATAGTTATGCATTAACTTGTTGATCTTCTCTTAGTTTTGAGAATTGTTTAATATTCTCTATTGAATGGGGCCAACCACATGAAGGTGGAAGCTCAT